>VXBP01004345.1:995-75639 GCA_013400115.1 Rhinopomastus cyanomelas
GTTAATAAACCTTTTTGCAGGTTCCCTAAGCCATCCATTGTCTGACAGATTTTATCCAAGATGTCATTGAGACCTCACTGCTTTGCTTTCCTTTCTTTTATCTTGAATTGTGGTCCTGAACCCACCACACTGATACATTTGTCTTCAGAGCAGATACACCATCCACTATTACCTCCAGAGAGACTTCAGTACCATCCCCTTCCCCCTTCAATCCTGGTTGAAAGCCCTCTTGATGAGGCCTCCCAAATTGTGGCCTAGTACTCTTTTACCTTTATTAGATAGGTGCAACCCACCTGAGTCTAACAAGCCATGACCAATAAATGTTTCCCCATGATTAAACAACCCAAAGTTTTTCTGTTCACACCAACCCCTTAGCCACCTGTTAATAGTAAGGATTCTCTTACGTGCCTCATTATTCACCCCTGCTGTTACAGGGAACGAGGAAAACACTGTCTGCAAACCTACTCCATCACTTACTGCTGCTATCTCTATCACATCAGCCACTTTAGCATTCTGTGGCAATATACACAATGCTTGCTTAGTCTTATCATTAGCATTATCAAAAGCAAACACCTTTAACATTTTAGCCTTCATTTCTGCATCCATATCTGGGTGTGTATTTACTGCTTGGTGCAAACGATCAACAAACAGTGCGTATGATTCCTGCGGACCCTGCTTGACTTGACCAAAAGCCTGTGTTACACCTGAGTCTGGCATAGAAGTGATCACCTGAAATGCTAACTGTTGTGATAACCTCAAGACTTCAGTTGAAAACCCTGTCTGCAAAGCAGCATTACTCCAGGACCTTTGTTCCATAAATATCTGCATTTGCACCCTATCAGAAGTAAAGATGCATAGTAACAGCTGAATTGTCACATACAATCTCAACCCATACCATTGAGGTCCTTGCACTTTCCAACACCTTTCCATTGAAAAGTTTCCACTTCTTGCCATCTTCGCTAGGCTGTGTCACCACAGTGAACCCCTGAGGCATAAATTCACCTTCTATGATGGCATCTCGAATGACTCCTTTCCAGAGTTTACAATCGCTCCTAGCGGCAGCCGACGCAGCTGGGGTAGGAGGAGAAGGAGAGGTGTGTAGTGGGGAGGGACGAACCGCACCGCCCACTTCCTCTTTGGCTGTGACCGTTTCCTCTTTAATTTCTACAGCGCAATCACTCATCCCAGCAACCAAGGGGAAAGATGGCGGCCCCCTGATTTTCACCGAACTTGTATGGGTGGGTCGTGGAACTCTTGTTGCTGCTGACGCTCCGGTGCAGGAAGGCAAGGCAACTGCAGCACAGAGACCAAGCCGCTGAGGACTAGCCCAGGCTGCAACCACAGCCGTCTGCCCATTTGCCTTCAGCAATGCCAAAGTGTCTTTAATCAACCATCACAGTGCTGCACATTTCACCGCACATTCACCAGCAGTTTCTCCAATACTAATATCATTCCACAGGGCTCTGCCCACATCTTCCCAGATTTCTAGCTGAAAAACTGCTTTAATGCCTGTAATCAGTTCCTGGCTCCAAGCCCACATTGATAAATCTTTCATGGCAGAATCATCGTATTTCGCCTCTCTCATAGAGAGCATAAGTTGGAGGAGATTTAGGACTTCCTGCTCTGCGTCCACCCCCATTCCTCCTGTCCAGCCATTCGCGTGATCAGCGCAAGTTTCCAATAAATTCAGGTTTCAGGTGCACCTTTTAACTGTCCAAACTACTTCCAGCAGCTAAAGGACACTTCGCCAGGGGGAAGCGAAGAAATTAAGACCGCTTTCCCACGCCTCTCGGTCCGCTTCCAACTGCATGCTGCAGTGACCACGGAATCTGAAGAATCCCGAGTAGCAGACTATGTAGCTATAATTTATTACCTTTTTATCTCTCACTGTTCACAGGTGCCACTTACAGCGAGCTATAAATAACTCACTTGGGGTCCAGGGTTGACCGAGGGGACGTTCCTGTGGGACCTCTAACAGGACTTTCACACTCAGACCAATATGATCTCGCAAAAGCCCAGAATGAACCAAAAATGAATCTTTATTAAACAAAGCTACTAACTTATATAGACTTCACATAACCCGCCTCACGGGTAGTGCTATTGGACAGTCAGCATGCCTCCCATGTTCCTATTGGAACAAGCTAGCTGTCGATACACCTGCAGAGAGCAGGTAGTCCAGCCCTGCACCTTGTGCAGCCTCTAAAACCTTCCCCTGCTGCATGTCCTGTTAAACAAAGTCCTCCAGCATAAGGACTGGATTGCTTACGCACTTGTGTTCCCTTATACAAGGATAAGTGTAGATTCTTGCATCTGGGTGAGAACAACTCCAGGTATCAGTACAGGTCAGGGACTAATGTGTTGGAGAACAGTGTAGGAGACAAGGACTTGGGGGTCCTGGTTGACAGCAGGATGACCATGAGCCAGCAGTGCTCTTGTGGCCAAGAGGGCCAACAGCATCCTGGAGTGAATCAGAAAGAGGGTGGTTAGCAGATTGAGAGAGGTTCTTCTCCCCCTCTACTCTGCACTGGAGCAGGCTGCCCATGGGGGTTGTCGAGTGTTCTTCTCTGGAGACATTCAAAACCCACCTGGACATGTTCCTGTGCAGCTTGGTCTAGGTGATCCTGCTGCAGCAGGGGGATTGGTCTAGATGATCTTTTGAGGTCCCTTGCAGTCCCTAATGACTGTATGATTCTATGATGCCAAAAGCAGCACCTCTTCCCTAAGCACCTAGTGTGTGGGAGGAAAGCAGACAGATGGTTTCGGTGTTTCTCAGAAAGCTCAGCATGTTTCTTCTTCCTTACCTGTAAGAAATCACTCTTTCAAGTCTGTACGACTAACCCAGTTTAGCCCTTGACAAGTTTTTTAGCAGCGCTGCATATGTGACTGAGCTCCTGTCTCTCTGTTTCGGGTTCATACCCTCGCATACAGCTGGTCTATTTTAGCTCATGGGCGCACAGAAAGAATTTTCCCTTTGAAAGAGAAACAGTTTGGAGAACTCTTCCATACGCATGAACCTTGGGTCTAGCCAGAAGTGGTAGATCAACTGTTTAATGTAAATAAGAAAAGAATTAGTGCATTATTGCCCAAATTTGGAGTAGGTACCTTAGAAATGTGTTTACTACTGAGTTGCTGGGCTCAAGCAGGAATTCCTAGTCAAAACAAGAGGTATGAGAAAGGGGGTGAAATGACAGAGCAGTTCCAGAATAGGGAATATCCTTGTGATTACTTTGTTCACCTGAGAAGAGTGATAGGATCCTAAAATGGAACCAGAACTGGGGAGGAGGCTGCAGTTCTTACTATGGTTTCTGTAACTGATTCTGTTCTTAGCTCTTTTTTCTTGAGTGGGGCTGCTTCAGTTTGCGTACACACACACCAATTGAGCCAATTGCTGTAAATTACTCAGCTACTTTAATCCTGAAAGCACTGAAAGGAATCTGTGCTTCTCAGAATGGTTTTGAATCTGCACAGGAACAGAATGAAACACTTAACGGGATAGGGGCAAACTGTAAAAAGGCAATGGATGGCAGAAAAGTCTTGAAAAATACACTAGCCCTGTGTCTAGTGAGCTGACCCCATATGTGGCATACATAGGTTTTACTCCCTGCTTTGTACCCCATCTCCTAGGGAGCTTCCTAGCCACAAAATTCCTAGTTAATTTGGAGCCTTTTTCTCCCATTCTGCTTTATCATTTAAAAATATAAGTGTCTCAATTTCCACTTGATACAAATGAAATGAAATATTAAACCCTTTATTGTTTGGAGGCGGGAGAGGTGTATTATTCCAATTAAATACTAATTGTTCTGACAAAGCCTCCTCCTTTACATCTACTTCTGAATGTCTGACTCCTGTCAGAATGCCAGATACAGGGTCTGGTTTTACTAGTTTTTCCTCTTCCAGAAAATCCTTTACACTTGAAGCACCACAAACCTTTTAATCCTCCTCTTGATGTTTGAAGTCTCTTATGTAACCTTTAATAAAAATACGACTACAGAAATCTGTCTGGACTTGTGGGTGATATCTTGGATTGGGACTTCTTGTGGTTCTCAGCCACCAGCTGTGTGAGGATGAGAGTCAGGGTGATTATCTCAGACCGTGGGCCCTGGTAGGGTGTTCTTCACAGTTCTCCGAGCAAAACGGATTTGCCCCAACTGTTCTGAGAACAAGAGGACAAAATAAATTCTACCAGTAAGTATTCTGGGGCTCAGTCAGGTCCACACTGCCTCACTGCATGCTAGAGTGTTGGTAAATCCAGCCAGTGATGGACCCTTGATCCTTGCAGATTTATCCATCATCCACCCCAAAATAAACCTGTGTGGTTAAGGCACATTAACATTCTTTCACCCTGAGGACAACACAGAGTAACATGTGGTAACCTGTCCAGGATGAGGATTCTGGGGATCATTATGCCAGCAGACGTGTCCCTACCCGTTAGACCAGTCTTTACGTTTCCATGTGGGGTGAGTTTTGATAGTAGAAGTAGGTGCTCCCTTTCACAAAGTGTGGATTTTCACTATGAGAACAAAGACAAAACAATAAACCTCAGTGCTATGTTTATGCTTAGTATCAACACTTATTTCCTCTTCCAGCTAACAAACCTTGTCTGGATTTTTTAAGCTAGGATCTCTGTAGCGTCAAGGCATCTAGGCCATAATCCAGAGCTTGGTGCTACTGAACACTATTGAAAACTTTCTAATGAAAAAGTTCCTCTTCTGAGGAACTTCAGCTCACTGAAAGCAACCTGGAGACCCTGAGAACTTTGGAAGCACCTTGTGACACACGTAACATAAACAGGAAGGAAGCTTTTGTCTTCCTGGGATTCCCACCTGGGAACCAGAGGAAATCTCAGTGGAAAAATAAAATATATTCTGAATTCAAAGGTTCTTCCCAGCTTGGCAAAATGCTTCACTGGTCAGCTTGCGACTAGGTTGTATTTCATAACAAAAACTAAATGAGTCTCCATTTTTATTGTGTGGCTCAGCACAAATCTAACTTTTATTTCTTGCTGAATAGAAATGGCAGGGTGTGGAGAAGAGTTAGAGTATTTGTACTCTAGAGGATGAGAGCTGGCTGTACCCCTTTTCATGGAATCATGAATCGTTAGGGCTGGAAGAGACCTCCAAGTCCAGCTGCCAACCCAACTCCACCATGCCCACTATATCATGTTCCCTAGGGCCATATCTACTCATTTCTTTAAGACCTCCAAGGATAGCAACTGCACCAAGAAAGGAGTTTGTATTATTTACAATATTTCATTTATTTTTATTTTACCTTATGTTTTTATTACAGTTGTCTTTGGGTCCAAGATCCATCCAGAGTTCCAGGCCAGTTCATCTGCTGATAGTTTTTTTGCATTGTTATTTTCCTCAATATTTTTACATTAAAGCTTTTAACTATCACTTGCCTCCTAGCTTTTAAGTGCATTTTACTCAGTATATAAAGACTTTAATGATACTTTCATGAAGGACATTTCCCATGTGAGTAGAACCAGACAGTGTGACAAGTTTGAAAGATGACTCTACATAGATTTTACTGAAGAACACAAAAGCATTAATTTTAATTTAGATTTTGAGATCAGCCTGAAAAGAGATGACATACTACTTTTAAAGGATCCTAAAGGCTTATACCAATGAGACTGCATGGAAAAACTAGTAATTAAACTAGTTACAACTTGTCCTAGACAGTTGCACTCAACTCTCTAGAGTGTTACAGGCAGGAACAAGCAAAGTCCTATTTGATGAGAAGGGTAGGACTCAATGATCTTGTGTTCATTTCATTGTAGAGGTCCCTGCCTTGGTGGGTGTTTCCGTTCCTATTCTTCTACATTTTCATATGTAGTAAAGCTGAACTACTTGTGGATGAAGGTAATGCTTGGTTGTTGGAAAGCTGCTAGAACAGTTTGTGGAGGAAATGATGAAAACTTGGTTGAGGACACCAGTACTGAATAATATGAGCTCTAAAATCCTAAAAAGTCAAGGTACACTGCAGACAATAGTCCTGAGGTTCTATCTGCTAGACAGTCAGGCAGGTTCAGTTGAAAGTAATCAGTAAAAGGTAGAACATGGACTTGGGCCTCCTCAGGAGAACGTATACTTTATCTATTGTCCTGCAAGGCAAAAGGGAACCTATGAGTAAAAGCAAGGCTGTTACCCTGTTCAGAAGTGAACAGACTTTCCTTCTAAAGACACCATCAGACTTCATTAATGGCAGGCTGCTTGTTGATAATTCTTAACCTTACTACTGGCTTATGCCTATTTGAATCACACAGTCATTAAGGTTGGAAAAGACCTCCAAGATAATCCACTTCAACTGCAAACCCAACCCCATCCTGCCTACTAAACCCTATTCCCCAGGGCCATGTTTTCTTGATTTTTGAATGTCTTCAAGGACAGCAAATCCCTCCCTCCCTGAACAGCCTGTTCCAACTCCTGACCGCTCTGTCAGGGAAGACATTTTTCCTGATGTCAAATCTAGACCTCCTCTGGCACAATTTGAAGCTGTTTCCTATTGTTCTGTTGCTTGTACTTTCAGGTAGTTGCAGATAGCAATAAGATCTCCCCTCAGCCTCCTTTTTTCCAGACTAAACACCTCCAGTTCCCTCAGCTGCTCCCCATCAGACCTGCCCTCCAGGCCTTCCATCAGTTTCGTTGTTCTTCTTTGGACCTGTTCCTTCTTGTATTGACGTGTCCAAAACTGCACCCAGTACTCAATAAAAGGCCTCCCTACTGTTATTATCTCACTCTGTTGCCCTCCTTGAACCCCAGCAAATACTTCCCAGTATACCCAAAGAAAGTATCTCCTTTGCTCAGCCTTCCTTGTACACCAGGCCCTCCTTCAGGTAATCATCTGGGCAATCTTTCTTCCCATCTGGCTTTAATTTGTTTGATGGTAGCAAGAGACAATAGAGGTTGCTTGTTTGTTTTTTTTTTAAAAAAAGGTGGAAGAATCTACTTTACTTGCTGTTACAGGAGCTCACATCTCAACTTCTGATAGCAGAATCTAATTTTAAAGCTTTTTCATACTGGGTCTCTTCCTCAACTGGTCAGGGATGTCATGAGGGAATATCTTCTCTGAATCACAAGGCTAAAACCTATGGGGCATGCATCATTCATACCACAGGACCTAAGGAACATGATCCCAGAATATAAACTCTAATGGCACTGCTCTGATTAAAGGTTTCGTGTTTGGTGGTGCACAGAGCCACGGTAAAATGCTTTGGAAGTGCCTAAGTTGCCAAATGTCAGTGTCTGGCAGCTGGACCTGGTTTGTCCTTATCTGCTTTTTGTATTACCTGAAGTTCTAAATTTCCTGCATTTATAAGCTGTCATGGAAATTCACCTTGCTGTAGGCTGAAAATAAGTAGCAGTAAGTTGTGCTCATAAACCTCTTCTACTGTCTTCCTACATACCTTGCATTTCAGTCTTTTGGCTGGAATGTAAAGCATCCTAAGAAAACTAAAACTCCCTGTTTCGAACACTGTAAAAGATAAAAATCAGACAAATACTTTCTTCTCCCTTAAAAATATAACCCAAAATGCAGGATCATAAATAATGAGCAACCTTTTACAATCAGAAACATAAAAGATGTTGTGACATGGGGCCCAAGTCTGCAAACGTTAAGGAATATGAGGGGGTTTATGCACAAGAGTAATGCCTCTTGTGAATATTTGCGAATTAGAAACCAGATTAACGTGACAAAATATCATGGAAGGAGATTATACTACAACTGTATGGGTTGTATATAAGGTAGATATCACTAATGTAGTCTATTCAGTATTAATCAAAATCAGTGGCTTCATAAAGATGACAAAATACTATAACAATCCAAAACTACTCTATCTCCAGCAACATCAGTTTGGCAGCTTTGACAGGGAGACAAAAGTCTGGCTAAAGAATCCAGGTTGAGAAAGAATCACAATCTCAGTGTCATCTAGTGATAGGACAAAGGGCAATGGTTGTAAGCTGGAACACAGGAGGTTCCACATCAATATCAGAAGGAACCTCTTCCCAGTGAGAGTGACAGAGCACTGCAACAGGCTGCCCAAGGAGGTTGTGGAGTCTCCTTCACTGGAGATGTTTAAGACCCACCTGGATGTGTTCCTGTGCGACTGTATCTACGTGATCGTGCTGTATCAGGGGGATCTTTCAAGGTCCCCTCCAATCCCTAATGTTCTGTTATTCTATGATCTTATCTATAAGATATATGCTTTAAATATATATAAAATACATAATCTAGCTATACATATTTAATATATATAAGATCTGTATCTATCTGATATATATGCATCTTATGCTATAAGATGTACCCTAACCAAAGGCTTGGAGAGAGCAGGGTTATGAGATACGGCCCTTTGCAAATCCACAGGAAGATAATGTAAATTTTTTTATTAATCAAATATTTAAAAAATCAGTTTTCCATACAGCCTTGAAATGTTTTTCCTAAGCTTTGTACAGCAGAAGACTTGTGGAGCTCATTAAACTTCAGTGATACTACTGAAAATGCAGTCAATATCTTTGAACGAGAACATTCTTTTCTAAACCAGCATGTTATGTGGGGTGTCGTGGCAGTAGCAGTGGTGTTAGTGTGTCGTGGTTCCTTATCTAGATCCCCATGTGTCCCACCTGGGTCACCACAAATGTCGTGGGTCAGAGACCCCAACAATCAAGAGCTTTTAGCTCAAGTGACAGACACAAAGGGAGGATTTAACAAACCCACTGATTTATCTGCAGGCAATTAAACAATTTATTCAGTTTTGACAAGAAAGGCACCCAGACATTTTAATTTAAACCCCCCCCCCATACACACATCAGAGAAAAATCAATTCCACAAGATATAGACACAGACACACCGAGTTTTGTCACACTGCTCCTACCCTGAACTGAGATAAATGTCCAAAACATCTCCATTATTATCTTAATTATAGCTTCTCTCTGAAATCACGGCAGTTGTCTGACTTATGGAATCATAGAATAACTACGGACTGGAAGGGACCTCGAAAGATCATCTAGTCCAATCCCCCTGACACAGCAGGATCACCTAGACCAAGTCACACAGGAACACATCCAGGCAGGCCTTGAACATCTCCATTGATGGAGACTCCACAACCACCCTGGGCAGCCTGTTCCAGTGCTCCGTCACCCTCACCATGAAGAAGTTCCTTCTCAGGTTGATGTGGAACCTTTTATGTTCCAGCTTACAACCATTGCCCATTGTCCTATCACTAGATGACACCAAGAATAGCCCAGCTTCATCCTCCTAACACCCACCCCTCAAATATTTGTAGACATTGATGAGGTCGCCCCTCATCTTCTCTTCTCCAAGCTAAAGAGACCCAGCTCCCTCATCCTCTCCTCATAAGGGAGGTGCTCGACCTCCTTCATCATCTTTGTTACCCTTCACTGGACCCTCTCCAGCAGCTCCACATCCCTCTTCAACCGAGGAGCCCAGAACTGGACACTTCAGTCTCGATCCTCATTAATCTTCAGTTCTCAATCAATCCAGGTCCACTCGCTGTGGGAAGAAATCCGGCTTTCTTCTCTTTCTCCTTTAAGTCATGGGAAGAAACAAATGCAGAGTTAAACATCTCAGCTAAAGACTGCACCTAGCTGAAGATCCTGAACCAAGTGTCATGATAACTAGATAAGGGATGAGGCAAGAAGATAACAGAAGCTGAGAAAGCCTGAGAGTGTTAGAAAGCAAGCCTAGGAAAGTTAGGGGTAAGCCTGAGAAAGCTCTGTATTTTTACTAATGGTGCATGGAAATTTACTGGAGAGACCCTATAAAAGGGAGCTCACTGTAACATAAAGTGCCTTCAGATCACCACTGTCTAGACCTTTTTTTTCATTGCGCAGCAACTTGCATCAATTTTCTTCAACTTGAGAAGTGATAACACTCTCAGAAGCGATAACATTCCCTCAGCAGCAGCAAAGCAGCTCCCAACAGTCCAAAATGCAGAGAAGTGAATGCAGATTGCCTAGAGCCATCTACCAGGATAGGGATTTCCTGACCAGTGTGTCACAAATAGCTGTGGGATTGTTCAGCCTGGAGAAAACCTTACAGCTTTGCTTTCTTGAGTAAAAGATAATCAGAGTAAGTAAGTCCCCTTTCAGAAACAAACTAAGCCAAGTAATTACTACATTATCACCATAGTTCACACATCACAAATTAGAAACCCAAACTTTGTTCTATTTTTTTCCTGCAGGTATAAATCAGTACAAATTCCTGGAGCAGCAGAGTTTGAGTTGGACAGTGCTGTGAAACGGAGAGAGGAAGCACTTCACAAAACTTGCTTTTCAGATTTACTTATTCTTGCAACATCATGGTCCACCCTACTGGGTCTTCAGGAAAGTCAAAGCAGCTGCTTAAATTTCTGAATCTTCGATGTTTGCTCAAGTTGAAATTATGCTACTTCAAAGACATGCTTAAACATGTCCTCTTATCACAGCTTGGGGAGAAAACCTAAGACTTATGAAGTGCTGCAGAACACTGTTTTCTCTGCGGGCTCATCTGTCCCAAGTCAGAGCAGACTATTTAAAATGTCAGTCTCTTGTCAGGGAAGGTAGCTCCTGGACCACTGTGACTGCAATATCTGAATTTTATTCCAGAAACATTCTACAGGTCCACCTGCTAAAACACTTTTTCTTGCTGGAGTCTGTTTTGTTCACCTGCAAAGTTCCATGAGACCACATCTGGAGCATTGTGTCTAGTTCTGGGCCCCTCAGTTCAAGAGGGATGTGGAGGGATGCTGGAGGGAGTCCAGCGTAGGGCAACGAGGATGATGAAGGAGGTGGAGCACCTCCCTTATGAGGAGAGGCTGAGGGAGTTGGGTCTCTTCAGCTTGGAGGAGACCGAGGGGTGACCTCATTAATGTCTATAAATAATTGAAGGGTGGGTGTCAGGAGGATGGAGCCAGGCTCTTCTCAATGTGATCTAGCGATAGGATGAGGAGCAATGGGTGTAAGCTGGAACAGAGGATGTTCCACATAAATATGAGAAGGAACTTCTTCCCAGTGAGGGTGACAGAGCCCTGGAACAGGCTGCCCAGGGGGGTTGCGGAGTCTCCTTCACTGGAGAGGTTCAAGACCCGCCTGGATGTGTTCCTGTGTGACTTGGTCTAGGTGATCCTGCTGTTGCAGGGGTGTTGGACTAGATGATCTTTCGAGGTCCCTTCCAACCCCTAATCATTCTATGATTCTATATGACCTTTTCATCACAGTCACACTTACTGACACTTGGAGACCCGTGAGATCTCTTATCTTTCAAAGCTAGAAAATCAAAATGCAAACAAAACCAAAACTGAATCACAAGGTCACAGAATCATGTGGGTTGGAAGGGACCTCCTAAGATCATCTGGTTCACCCCTCCTGCTAGAACAGGATCACCTGGAGAACACAGGAACACATCCAGACTCCACAGCCTCTCTAAGCAACACGGAATTACACCTTAGAATAAATTAATACAGAAATACATGTTCTGAAGTGGTTTCCTTTCCCATAATCAAGCATCACAGGAAAGGACGTCACTTACACAGACTGGATGCAGGAAGTAATCCACAGAATGGACCTCTAAAGCGCAAGTGGACCAACCCTCTGCACTGAACAGAGACATCTGCACCTACAGCAAGTTGTCCAGTTCCCTCCAGCCTCAACTTCACTGTCTCCCAGGGATGGAGCGTCTACTTCCGGGCAACCTGTCCCAGTGTTTCACCAGTGTCACAGTAAAAGATTTCCTCCTTATCCGCAATCGGCATTTCCCCTTAACTTACGGAAAAAACCCAAGAACCCTGGTTAGAGTTTTGAGGAGGTAATTTATTCGCTAGCGAGGTGCAGAGGGTTCATACCGCTCCAGTCCTGCACACCGAAGTAGACCCAGAATCAAGATTATAAGCTGTTCAATGATGCATATTCAATAACTTCCCAATACACGCCTAATACATAGTAATGAGCTGCCCCGCTTCACGTGCAAATCCAGTCTTCTTCCCACCTGAACCCCTGCTGTCCTTTTAGTGATGAGATCAAGTACCCTTATCTTAAGCCGGTCTGCATTCCTTCCAAGAACAATGTACAGGTCGTCTGGCTCCCCATCACTGGGGACGGGCCCCCACTGTGGATAGAATTTGGCTTGTTATCCTGTTTTCACTGTTTGCCTTCTTGTCTTCTTGCTGTAACAAGTTCTTGCTGTTTTCTAAGTTATGCTTCCACCAGTCACCCTCTTGTAGTTTAAAACCATTATGCCCTGTCCTGGTCCTGTCACTGCCCCTCACTTCGTCTCCCTTCCAGCCCTGCCAAGCTGCCACTCCCAGAGCACCGGTCCAGCCAACGCCAAACCAAAGCAGCAGCGGTTTTACTTATAAACGCATGAGTGTGTTTAGATTCCACTGCCGGCGGCGTTCCTTCACGGTAAGGGATCGAACAGGGAGAAAAGCGGACAAAACCGAAGGAGAAGACTGAGAACGAGCAGGCCCGCAGGCCCGCAGCCGCCGCGCCGCAGGGCCGCCACCGCCGCCTGCCCGGCCCCCCCCCCAACCTCCGCACTTCCGCCAGCGCCGCGTCACTGCCGGCGCGGGCCCAGAAGGGAGAAGATGGCGGCGCTGGGAGAGCCGGTGCGGCTGGAGCGGGGTAAGCTGCTGCTGGGCGCCTGTCCGCGGGGCTGGGGCGGCTTCTCCTAAGCCACTTCCTTGCCGGAGGTCTCCGGAGGCGGTGGGAGCGGGCGGTGGTGGCGGCGGCCTGGCCGGGCCATCCGCAGAGTTGTCCCGGCTCCCGTGCCCGAGGGCGGGCGCGGGGCGACTGGGCGTGAGGCAGTGTGAGATGTTTCGCTTGGACTCGGGCTCGGACAGGTTGCCTGTCGGGCTTTTTTCTGTAGAGCCCCCGGGCTGCTCTCGCGTTTGGCTTTGCGGTGGGTCCCTGTGTGCCTGGGTTGGAGGCTCTTCAGAGTCCCGGCCTGCCCGGGCTGAGATGGTTGATTGTAGTGGGGGCATCCGCAGCCTCCCTGGGAGCCGGGGGCAGTGTTTCACTGCCCTCAGAGTTGGGAGGATTTTTCTGTAGTACGTTTGTGTCGGCAGTCCAGGTCTTTTAAGAAACAACGGTAAAGCGCCTTCGGGGTGGTTCTCCAGAAGTGTGCGAGGTCCGCTGCAGCTCAGCAAGTGCTTGTATCAGATGCTCTTGGTTTATAGCTGTGCATTTAGGAAAGCAGGGATCATAAAATGGAATTTAAACACTAAAAGAGTAAGGAGAATGACCAGTCCTCTTTTTGAAAAGAAAAGCGAAGTAGATGGATTGTAGGTGATCGGATGAGCCAACACTTTTCCCGCTGCTGTCCCCCCAGGGACCACCGCCCTTGCTTACAGGGTGAGTGCTCTGTGGTAGCTGTGTGACAGCGGACATGCTCTCTGCTGTTTGGTACCGGCACCTGTACAGGAGAATTCAGTTTTTCACTCTGCCTAACCCTCCTGACCCTGCCGTGAGTGAACGACTTGTTAAGTGTGAGTTATGTAAGGACTTCCCACTCGGCAGCTGATCTGCCCTCCCTGCTCCAGAGCTTGTTAATTAGGATAGCTGCTTTGGCAGTGGATTAGTTGCTCTGGTTAGGTTTGTAGAGTTAAACCTTCGGCAGAATCCTTCTCCACCTCATTATCCTGACACTGTGCTCCGTCCAAGAAAACAAACAAATCTGCAGAGTTACTTTGGGATCAGTGAAACAAAGGAGCTGTTTAGTCTCCTGGCATTTCGATCTTTTTAAAAGAAAAGAATAAGTGAGCCACAGTATAATAGACCTACAAACGCAAGAGCTTTACTTAGAGTAATAAAGAATCTATGTTAACTGTACGGGGTTGACTGCAGAGAACCTGATGATGAATCAGCAGCAGCAGCTTAAGACAAAAGTTGGTAGCTTAAGACAAAAGAGACTAATGTAGAAAACGAGCCGATTTAATTCGGTTACTATTTGTTTTCCATCAGGGCCATTGAAAATCCTCCCTGGCTGTTAAAATCCATGACCCCAGTACACTGGATGGCAGGAATTACACAACATTTAACATTTGGAAGCTTGTTCCTATGGTTTGATGGCAATGTGCAGTACCCTTACATACACCTGAGGCATCCAGACCGTCTGAACACAAGCAGAAGGTGTGATTAATCGGGAATATCTGTGAGGACGCTGCAGTTGTCCTCCTCCTATGTTTTGATCACACATACATGTGGACTGGTGGCATCTTGCTGGCATCCCCCACCATGTTATTCTAGCTTAAATGTTGGGTTTTTTCAGAACTTGAGTCTGTGATCAGAAAATAATGGTTTGTGAGGGACAGACAGCTGATACAACAAAGCATCAAAAGATCAAAGAAAATCCTTTTTTTAGTGGTGTGGGGGTTATTAGTTTAATGGAGCTTTTTTATTCACCTGCTTCTGGAGTTATTTCTACATTAATCCCCACTGAAATCCATCAGTGAAATACTTCTGTCATGTGGAGCACAGTTTTCAGCTCATCATATCCTGAGCAGTAATTCAGGAGGAAGCTAACTGCATCATCAGAGTGGTCGACAGCTTCTTCTTGAAAATGAAAGGAGTGTTTTGCCACGGATTCCCAGCTACACAAGTTCCTTTCCAGAGCAGTGTTACTGTGAAAGAGACTGCCTGTTCAGTTTGTGACTAATAGTGCCTGATACAATTCAGTAGGAGAAAAGTTTTGCTCTTTTCTCTTTCAGAATGCTATAATGGGTCCTGTCAACAGGGAAAAACAAAGATGCTGCTGGGGTAAAAGTGTCTTGGTAATGGGATCCATTACCTGTGTCTTCCTGAACCAGAGATGCCCAGTGGGATAAGAGGAGATGCATGAAGTGCTGAGAAGCCAACTTTCATGCTGTGTTTGTTTGCTTTGGGTTTTTACTTTATGGCAGCAGCTTGGTCATTTGATAGGAAAGTCCTTTTTTATTAAAGTACATCTTCTGCTTTAGTTTCATCAGATAGGAATCTTGCTCATCGTGACCCAGTCAGTTTCTAATAGGCTTGATTCTGTGCTTTATGAATGACACAGCCGGTTCCCAAACTAGCCAGTTTTACCTTAGGGTGTGAAATGCTGTGTGCTTTAAGTTTTCGTCTGCTAAGACATCCAGGTGGGAAATAAATCTATTGATGAGGCATAGAAGTAAAAAATGTGAGGAAATTAGCAAATGGAGTTTGTGAGTCTAGTTCTGCAGCTGCTCTTTGGATCCGTAGATCGCTGTCACACTTCAGAATATCTTTCAATGATTAGGAATCAAACGGTAAGATAACAAATTCACACACCTCACAGCTTAACGAGTCTCACAGGCTCCAGGGTGGCTGCATAGAGCTGTGAAATAGGCATTTGTTTGCAAGCACCTGCGGGTGTGTAAATGAGCTGCCTTGGAATGTGCAGACATACGAGACTTTGTCATGAATATATGGAGTGTTGCAGAATTGGAAGCGCTGCTTTTGCTGTTTGTTGATCATTCTTCTACTCCAAGCTGTTCAGTGTGAGACTTTGCAGAGCTAATTTCTACTTCTGTTGCTTAACATAGGGATTACTGAGAACATTGGTGACATGATCAGAGTGAAAGATTAATTAACGATCACATTGAAAATCTTTAATTTCACCATTTTATACATTAAACAAAGTAGAGACTTTGTGTTAGGAAATTGAAGGCTCCAGAGGCTTTTTCCATTTTTTAATTGTACAGACAGCAGACATGCTCTGTGAAATGAGGTCTCTGGAGACGTTGGGTTAGTAATAGCTACAGTTTAGGTTTTGCTATTTCTTTGTTTTAAATAACCTAAATAGTTTGGAAATGCTTCCCAAAACCCAGCAAGTTCTGATGGCAGGCAGAAACCTTAACTCTGATGGGAAATAATTTGTGTCCTGGGGCTGCAGTGACAGTGCTCAGTCATCTGTGGATGACCACTCTGTGAGGTTAAGTTGTCCCCGATTTAACGAGCTGCACCAATTGATCTCAGTGCAGCAAGTGGGCAAGACATGGCTGACTGGAAATTCACAGAAGCGGACAGAACATCTCTGTGGGTTGTCTCTTGCCAGAGCTCTTCATCTTGGAGCAGACACCCCACTGGCTTTTTATCCTGTTATGTAAATTCACTTTCACACTTGACCTTTAGATGAAATTTGAGGCTATTGCACATCTTCTGTGCTGATGGAATGCGATTGATTTCTTTCTGTGTGTTTACATGAAAAATGATCACCTAAAGGTTAATTATAGAGAAGAAGGAAGTAAGGTTGGGCATATATATAGCAGTGTCCCAGGTTCTAAAATAATATGTGCCTTATTTATCCAGTAGATTAATCACTTTGTGATAAGGAAGGCAATCCTTTCCATCTGCTTCTCTGAGGCACAGTTCTGCTTCTGTTCAAGGACCCTGTGTGATTCAGGGTAATCACTAGCACAGCATTTGGAAATGTGAAGCGAGGGGTGAGAGTGTGCTCTACCCTAGTGGAGCTAGCTGCCAGGAGCACCTCACACAGCATGCAGTACCTATCTTGAGTTGGCATCAAACCCTTCCCAGGGGTTCAGCTTCACCAAGCAACATCTGCAGTCTGGGGCAGGGTTAATTCTTAGGACCTGGAACACAGAGATTTCCCACAGGAGAAAATCAAAAGAAGTTTTGTTGGTTTCCTAAGAACTTTTTTGGGGAAAATAATCAGGCTGGACAGTTCTCAGCCCTGTTGTAGGGAAGGTATTGGGCTGTTGAGTTGATGTTTGTTCGTGTATTTGACAGTGTTCTAGTTGGAACAGTGTTCTCCATGCGTCAGGTAAATAATGAAGCCTGCGTAGGAGAGGTGACAGGGTATGTATGGATTAAATATTTCTGCCTGATGGAAACTTCAAGGACAAATCAGTTGTCTTTGTAATTTGCATGTGGCAGCTGTTTTTACAGGATTAGGTCGCAGTGTCTGACTTTAAAGTAGTATAAAATAGTGTTTTGTTGTAACATTTTTATGCATACGTTGTTTTATGGGAGACATGAAACCAATACGGTTGTGAGCTGAATAACATGAACGCATGCACGCAGACTGCTCCAGTGTGCTGATTTTTAAAAATAAAAACAAGCTTTGAATTTCCCTGGGTGTTTTATTTTTTCTCTAGACATCTGCAGAGCAATAGAGTTGCTGGAAAAATTACAGAGAAGTGGGGAAGTGCCACCACAAAAGCTGCAGGCTTTGCAAAGGGTCCTTCAAAGTGAATTCTGCAATGCTGTAAGGGAGGTAAGCTGACATGGTGCAAGCCGTTACCTTGAGTTAAAAGCTAATGTATTCTGCTTTTTTCTGCTCTGTGCATAGTGCAGTATTCTGAACTTGACTTTCAGAGCTTCATAGAACAAGATGTCTTTTTAAAAGTTCAAAAGAAAGTAAGTTGGGATGGCACACCGGTGTGGGAAGTAATGGCTCCGGAGCAGATCACTTTCTGGAGATCATTTTGAGAGTTGGTCCTGGCAGCTTGCAGGCTGTCACCTTCTTGCAATGGACAAGCCCATTTCTTTTAAGCCAAATCCATGTCACCCTGATACGGAACCTTGTACCACATCATCTTTGTTTCAGATCCTCTTCTGGAGATGTTTATAGGGCTGAATAGGCCCTGCTGTTGCTGGTGGTGCAACTGATGAAAACAGCTGAAATGATTTAAAAGATGTTGTACCTACTGCTGATGAAGAGAGTCATACCTGATGCTTTGTTCTGTTAGCTAAGCAGAGCAATGTGTGTTTTCCCCATACTTAGCTTGTTTTGTCTCTGAAGGTATATGAACATGTATATGAAACTGTGGACATCAGCAGCAGCCCAGAAGTCAGAGCTAACGCAACAGCAAAGGTAAAAGACAAATAATAACTTGTGCAAAGGAGTATTCAAACATACAGAAGGGTATTATCAAGATGTCTGATAAAATGTGTCAGCCTAATGGTAATTAAGAGCCATAACTAAAGACGTTAACGAGTTTCTTCCTTTTACATTTTATTCATAGAGTTCTGAATTTTTCATACCAGTACTGGTATCTAGGACATTAATCTCATTTCTCTTAATATTTAAGGACTTTGAGATAAAAATACTGTGTCAGCCTGCTCACTGTGTCTAGCCATGAGTTATATATTTAATTGCTTATAAATAGGAATGTCTTGTTTCTTACAGGCCACAGTGGCTGCATTTGCTGCTAGCGAAGGTCATTCCCACCCCAGAGTGGTTGAACTGCCCAAAACAGAAGAAGGTCTTGGATTCAACATTATGGGAGGCAAAGAGCAGAACTCTCCAATCTACATCTCCCGGATCATCCCTGGTGGGATAGCTGATAGACACGGAGGCCTGAAACGAGGAGACCAGCTGCTTTCTGTAAACGGAGTGGTAGGAACTGGTTTTCGCTTCCTGTAGCAGTGACTTCTCGATTCCACGGGGGGGCGCACAGAGAACACGTGTGGCACAAACGCCACCTGCTCCCCACGTCTGGGCAAAGTAGTTCCTTCTTGTCTTGGCAAGAGGGTTGCTCGGGGGTTGCATACAGTGACAGTTCTGGGTTGTGCCTTGGTTATCTGTCTCAGCTGGGAACTGCCATGTATGGCTCTGTTTCGGACTCTGAGGCCTTGTGTACATGTAGTCACTATTGTTTTACAAAATAATAACTGCTGTTAAGGCTTCCTCTGTCATCCAACTTTCGTGATGCAGATTTTGCTTGATATGGTTTTCTGCACCATCTAAGGAAGTTAGTAAATGCTGCCCTGTTGATTTCAGCTGATCAGATTCTCCTTACCCCAGTAAAAAAACCCACTGCATAGCGAGAGCTGTAATAAGACAAAACTACAAGGTGATGTCAGTTGTGTCCTATTTTCTTCTCAGTTTTATATTAATCATTTGCTTCTAATTTGAGTGGAGTTTTTTGACACACGGAGCAGAAACTTGCTGGGCATCTGTATGTAGGAAGTCCTTCTAGTGCTGATCTCTAACGTGCTCTTACTTGGGACTCCTGCTGTCCTCTGCAAGACACATAAGAGAAATCGTAATCCTGGCCTGGCTTTCCTGTTATCTGAAATAGAGGAACAGTTGTCTTCAGGTGGGGCGTTCCTCACCCACAGACCCTCTGCAGGAGAACTAAACCATTGCTCCTCCCCAAACTGAGTCTGATCATCAGACCATTGGTGCCGCTGACAGTGACTCCATGCCTGCACAGGTACCAGTATGTGTAGCCATTGCAGGAGCTCAGTATATGAGTGTGTCAAACATTGTCCCAAATGCTGATGTGGTCTCAAAGGAAAGTTCTGATGGTTTACAGATGGAATCCTGTGATCTTGACACACATGACGGGCATTTTCATCTAGTATCGAATGTAATTGTTTGTTAAGAAAAAAAGCCCAAACAAGTTAGTGCTGCCAGAGCTGTGGCAAATGTGCCTTAAAACAAGCGTGGGGTTGGCTGGTAGCAGAATGTGAGGGACTCTGGTGCAGGTAGACACAGACAGTTAGAAACCTTCGGTTACTGCTTTTAAATGGAACAGCCTAGACTGCTGCTATCCACTTGAACCGCAGAGATGAAACCATTCAAATGAGTGTGTTGTCTAAGTCTGCTACAAGAGAAATAACATGGGGTTTTTTACCAGTTGTCTTTCTTTTTGTGAGTCATTTTGTAGTAGTGGAGAAACTCTCCAGTCAACAGGTACATCACCTGCCTTCTGGCTTCTAGCTGATAATAGCTATCAGCTAGATAGCTGTTAATAAGCTGTTATTAACCTAGTTAATAAGGTTGGGAGAAATAAGTTTTGCTGATAAAGTTTCTATACTGGCCAAGGACTTGGATGCAATTGTTGGTAGCTACTGCTTAAAATTTGTAATTAGAGGAACCTAATACAACCCCCGTGAACTGTAATAAATTCTCAGAGCTGTTTTGGGAAATCATTTTTATTCTCACTGAATTGGCTTTGGCTGCTCCTTAATCAGTTCAGAGAAAACAAAGCTGAATGCCTTGCATTCTCTGGGGGATGCGTGAAGCACTGAGAGAAGCAGCACACTACGTGTTAGCAGTGTCTGTGGCGACTTACTGGACAAACTGAGAGTGATTTGAATTTGAAATACATATCAGAGGAGAAAAACAATCCTGAGTTTTAAATCAGCAACCATGTGACATTGTTGATTTTTATGTGTAATTTCAGAATTGCCTAATGTTGTCCTGATGTCACTTGCTGCATGTAAACATAGAACCTAATCGTTCAGCATAAACACGACCAAATGTTGCACCAGTGCTTTGTTAATGCTGGTTAGTGTGTTCCTGAAGAACAAGTCGTGAAGTTAGGTGATGTCCTTGTGCAGTCTTCAAACTGGAGTACTGCAATATTTGATTGCATAAACGTTGTACAAAAGATGAGAGAACGCTTCCAGTGTGTGTGTGCACTAATCCAACACGTAATGCTTTCTGCTTTGCAGAGTGTGGAAGGTGAGCACCATGAAAAAGCAGTGGAACTGCTGAAGGCAGCTCAAGGAAAGGTTAAATTAGTGGTGCGATATACACCAAAAGTCCTGGAAGAAATGGAGTCGAGATTTGAGAAAATGAGATCGGCAAAACGCAGGCAGCAAAATTAATGTCGTGTGATCACTCAAGGAAAATGTATTCCATTTACATTTTAGAGCTTGCTTTGTGACTCAGTTGATTTAATGCCTGGACTGCAGAAGACCCTGTCCTTTCCGTAGAATTGCAGAATGACTGTAGTTGGAAAGATTCTTGGAGTCTAGTCTAGTCTAACCACGCTACTCCCAAGGTGGCTGAGCCTGGAGCAGGTTGCTCAGGACTGCCACAGGCTGGGTTTTTGACCATCACCAAGGATGAAGATTAGAACATCTGGGCAACCTGTTCTAATGTTTTGATCTCCCTCCACTGCTAAGGTCCACTTTTAGATCTACATGAAGTTTCCCATGTTTCCATTTGCACCCGTTGCTTCTTGTCCAGTCAGTGGGTGCTACTGAGAACAGTCTGGCTCCTTTTGTACTCCTCTCTGTCAGATATTTGCACCTGTTGGTAAGATCACCTTGAGTCTTCTCTAGGCTAGACAAACCCAGTTCCCTGAGCTTCTCTGTTTGTCAGATGCTCCAATCACTTAATTACCTTTGTGGTCCTTCACGGGGCTCACTCTCTATTGAACTGGAGAATCCCAGACTGGACCCAGCACTTGAGTTGTCTCTCCAGAGCGGAGCAGAGGGGCACTGTCACCTCCCTCAACTTGATGGCAGTGCTATTCCTAACTAAGCTCCTTTGCCACCAGGACATGGTGGTTCCTGGTCAGCTTGGTGGTGGCCTCTGCTGGTAGCCCTTGAACCTGTGCTGGTGCAAAGGGTTATTCCTCCCCAGGTGTAGGATTTTGCACTTTCCGTTGCTGAACTTCATGAGATTCTTGATTGCCAGTTTCTCCTGCTGCCAAGGTCTCTGTGAGTAGCTTGCTGAGAGTTCTCTGTCCTGTCACCTGGGGTTTAAGGCCCAGTATGGACCCAGTAGAGCAAGAGTGGGTGCAGTGGGGTGCAAGAGCAGTGACTAATGTCTGGCCGAGCTTTGTGCCACTGGTCACCACAACCCTCAGCAGTACAGCCACTCGAGAGTCTCTGCGTGGTGCACAGCTTCAGAGTGTGTACTTGAAAGGACCCACAATACCCTGTACCAGTGTGTGTGCTGATACTTCTTTGAGGTTTTTTTTTAAGAAGCCTCTTTCTTACCAGACTTCAAGCATGTAAGTGAATTTACAGACTTCTCAACTGCATGTAGTAGCAACTTCACTCATACAGTTGACATCCCTCTCTCCCTGTATTCTTCTGGCATTACTTAACACAGAATCTGCAGGGTTTTTGACTGATTTTAGAAAAAGACAAATATTCTTATGTAGCAGTTTTTAGGCACTTTCCACGTGATCTGTTGTGCATCAGCTGCAGACCTAATCACCATCAACTGTAGCTGATGATGACACCGATTTTTGTAATGGTTTGGTGAACGCGTTGTTTTTATGCTTCAGCTACACGGTCGTTCATTCCTCTGGAAATGCTATTACCTCGCCTGTAAATAGTTTACACTTGGTGTTGTCACACAATGATTTTGTAATAACTAACATTTACAGATTTGCAACAATCATTCCTGGAACTTTGATCATTTTGTACTAATTTTAAAGCAGTTGGTGGCGGGGAGATGTATTGAATTGTGGATGCTTTTCTGGGCTGACTCTCTAGATGTATTTTTATATTCCAAACCAGAATGGACGGATCACTGCAGCGCAGAAGAAGAGACTTCCCTGACTCTGCTGTTTAAAAGGAACGTTAATCTGAGTTGTCGTACCTCCTTGTGCATCTTCTCTGACTGCCTGACTGACTGACTGCTGGGCTTGGAATAGTTAGTAACTAAATTAGTATTACATTTTTATAATGTATAAAGTGTTCTAAGACCTTCCTGCCAGGGTACTGTGACTTGCGGTCCTCTCTGGGCTTTCACTACCAACTGGTTCTGACTCGGAGGATCCCTGTGTGTGCTGCAGCGACACCACAACAGCAGTGAGGCCTTGCAGGGTGGTACCAAGGAAATGTCCAGCTCAGAGTGGCTGATGGCTTCTCTCCAGCATGGCTGGTGGTGGCACTTCTACGGGCCCTTCTGAAGAAACTTTCTGGGCAGAGCTCTGCTACTTGAAATCTGCCAGGTTTGAGGCTGGGTTTGTACAGTTTAACTTTGGGGAATTGGGTTTTTTAAGCTTCACCTTTGGCTATCTATCAAAATTTTGAGTGTCTCCTGAGTGTTCACTTTTCTGGCAGCTATGAGCACAAACTAAGTAATAGTGAGCTATTTCTTAGAAGCTAAACCTGAAAACTGTCATTCCTGTGCAGCTAATCCCTCATCTTTTCACACGGGGCAGGCTGATCAGTATGTGAAAGAAAGGAGAAGGTCAGTGATCAGCAAATGACAGGGTGAAGTTTGTGCTTTGCTGTTGGATTTGTTGGGAAAGAAAATGTGGTTGCTAGAGGTGGGTGAGGAGTGGGCTTGCTCTCTGCATGAGCTCGTGGAGAGACATTTGAATGTTAACGATGGCATAGTGCAGTTTGGAAATGCAGTACACCACGCACGTGGTGGCTCGTGCGTCACAGGCCCCTTCGAAAAGGGCTCGTGGTACCGGTACAACCATGGCGTTGAATTGTATATTTTTATGGAACAACTAATTTTTAAAGTATCGAGACCAAAATTGCTAGTTAGAGCATTTGTGGATGTCTTTTAATTTAATTGTAAAATAGTAGAGGTTTGTTTTAGAGGTATATATAAATCTATATCTATTAAAGAGAGCTTATGGATCCGAGATACAGATGTGCATTTTAAACCCCATATCCCTTGTGTTACTGAACAGAGAGCTGTGTTTTGTTACTCTGTCGAAATGCTCACTCTAGCACAGCTAGAGCTGCTGGACGCAGTGACATTTTGGATAGAAGTTGTAGCGTTTGGTACAGTTTGTCAACTACTGCAGAGCATGGGGAGGGGAGTCCAGGCATGTGAATTTTACCCATCGCATTGAATACAAACCTGTTAATTTGCAACCACTGAAGAGATCGAAAGGACAGCTCGTTCACGGCTGCCTTGAACACTACAAAACTCTGTGATGCTGAGGAAAGGATGGATTCAACAACGCCAGGAAACTTGATGTCTGTTAACTACTGAGCAGTGCCTGTACTGTGATTCTCAGTCCCTCCGCCCGTGGCGTACTTGAGTACCACTTCTGCAGATAAATTCTGCTCTAGTGCTGCTGTGAGGGATCTTTCGGTTTTATCAACAGAAAAATAAAAGTTGAATTTCAAATGCATTATGTTTGTGCATTTTCTTCGGACGTCTGCGGTTACAGGTGGCTGTAATGTCAAAAGAAAACAGATTTGTCACGAGTTTGTTCTCACGATCTCTTATGGATCTTCCTGTTTCCACCCCAATCACAGAATCACAGAACATCAGGGATTAGCAGAGACCTCGAAAGATCATCTAGGCCAATCCCCCTGCAACAGCAGGACCACCTAGACCAAGTCGCACAGGAACACATCCAGGTGGGTCTTGAGCCTCTCCAGAGAAGGAGACCCCACAACCTCCATGGGCAGCCCCTTCCAGTGCTCTGTCACCCTCACTGTGAAGAAGTTCTTTCTCAGGTTGATGTGGAACCTGTGTTCCAGCTCATACCCATTGCCCCATGTCCTCTCACTAGATGACACTGAGAAGAGCCTGGCTCCATCCTCCTGACACCCACCCTTCACATATTCATAAACATTAATGAGGTTACCTCTCAGGCTCCTCCAAGCTAAAGAGACCCAGCTTCCTCAGCCTTTCCTCGTAAGAGAGGTATTCTACTTCCTTCATCATCTTTGTGGCTCTGTGCTGGACTCTGTCCAGCAGTTCTGTGTCCCTCTTGAGCTGAGAGGCCCAGAGCTGAACACAAGACTCCAAATGCAGTCTCACTAGTGCAGAGCAGAGGGGGAGAAGAACCTCTCTCGATCTGCTAACCACCCCGCTTCTGATCCACCCCAGGATGCTGGTAGCCATCTTGGCCACAAGGGCACAATGTGCTATGATGTGTTGGTGAAGAAAGTCATAAGGCTGTGAAGTGCCTCCAGTGCTTTGGTCCTGCGGCACTTTGATGACCACCTTGGTCTCAGCTGCATCAACTCAATGGTGCATTTTACTCCCGGTCAGATAGGAGCTTTTAATTGTTTGAGAGGAGGTGGTGAATTTCTGCAATTTGCTCTTCAATTGTCTTTGCAAAGTTGTCAGCTCTACGGGAAAATGCGTGTGGAGTTGTGGACTGAGCTGGAAGAGGCAAAAGTGCTTGTTTTGAATGTGAAAAGACTTTCTTTGATGTACGGAGGCTGCGCTGTGAACAGAAAGTTCATGCAAAAATACCTAAGTGTTTTATTATTGGTTGTCAAGGGTTAATAACACAAAAACTGTACCTGAAATCTTAACTTTCCATTTTAAAATTGAACAGTTGCCCTGACCTGACTTACACAGTGGCTGTCTCCACTCTGCCAAATGGGCTTCACATTTAGACAGAGAAACTGAACGCTGACGAAAGGCTGGGAACCTTCACCAGAAGGCTGAAGTCAGCATGATTCCATAACTTACAAAGTAGTGCTTTATCTACCTCGTGTTGTCGCTGTAATTGTGGGTTTAACTGATCTTAAAACAAATGAAGAATTGGACATCCTTCACTTGGGACTGGGGTTTAAACTGATCCAAGCAGTCAGCAGCCAAGCATGTGGGAAAAGGATTTTATCCAGGGTAGCCTGTCACACCAGAAGGGGCTGAGCAGAACCAGACTTCATAAAAGAAGTGTCTTCAGTGTTTTACTGCAAAATTACTCTGTTCTCATCAGTTTTGCAGGCTGATGCTGAGCGCAAAAGCATCTTTTCCTCGAATTTAAAACTAAAAATGCTGGTGAGAATAGGCAAAGCTTGTGTGTATCTGTGGCTGCCTCCACACAGGTGGAAACTGGTGAGTTCTTGTCCCCAGTTCTGAGTGCTTGAGCTGGACTTTGACCACACGTGGAGCTGTTCAGTGAGGTAGCAGAAACCCCTGAATCAGGTGTCGGTTGGTTTGGATGTTTCCATTGAACTCGAAAAGGAAAGCGCACACGGAAGTGATTGTGTTGGTGCCAGGAATGGGCAGACAGACGGACTGGAATCGCGGGGAAGCCCAAGATACAGAGCAGCTGACGGTTCTGCGGTTCTTTCTGTGATCCTTTTCTTATCAAATACTGGTTAGAAGCCGGTTCAGGGGAAAGCCTGGATTGCGGTGCTCACTGCTGCAGGGAAGCTGCCCTTTGCCTGGGGCGCCTGAGGCTAAGCCAGCAGCTCACCCAACAGCAGCTGAAAGGCACAAGTGTGCCACAGGCTAAAACACTCTACTCCTAAGAACCACCAACCCCAGAACACAGCAGAAGTTCAGGGGAAGCCCTTTACAGCTGTTCATGTTGAAGTTCCAACGTGCTGCTGTTTCTTGTTGGCTTACAGAGCCATCGTAGGTCTGGAGTGACAAGACCAGAAAAGATAAAGCCAGTTCTGCATCCTTCACCCTTGTTGGGATTTGTTGGGGGTTTTCATTTGCTTGGGATTTTTTTTTTAAGTAAATTGATTGTTTTATTGGTACGCAGGCTTAAAGATATAAGTCATCTGCTCATGTCTTCCCTATCCTCAAAGGAAAATAAAGGACCCTCCTGGCACACTGCAAGTCTTAGGGAACTGGATCTGTCCGTTCCGTGCTCCAGCCTGTACGAGCGCAGTTAGCCGTGTTGGCAAATGCCTGTGTGGAGGGGGCTTCCAGCAGTACAGCAGCTGGAGGAGGGTGGGTATTTGTGGTCGCCTTACACTGAAATGCTACGTTCTGTTGAGAAATGATCATAACTGACCAGTCTTTTTCTGCTTCTACAATAAATTCCGCTTTCCACCCTCTACACACCCTCTTTTTTTTTCCTAGTCATGTTTTCCTGACTGGTTAATCTGATTCAGTAGTCCAGAAGGCAAACATGGCTATCTGACAATTACCCAGGGTATTGGTGTGAAAGTTACTGTGTGGGTTTTGTACCACCTCATCTGGTTCAGACACTCAGATACATGTTCTTCTGTGTTTTCTTCCAATTTCTCCTTGGGTGTGGAGAAAATGGATCTGTAGACAGGGGGAAAAACCCCAAACCACCTCCTCACCACCACTAAGTCCTCCAAAAGTACAAGGCTCGGCATTGTGTTCCCACAAAGGTAAGTAAAGCCACCTGCACCGAGTTCTTATCTAATCGCAGCTCTGCTTCTCTGCCCAAGCAGTCCTATGGCATTGTCTGAATAAAATCTAATCGCTGCTGGAGCCTGGATGGCTAACAGCAGCAAAAGGAGTCATCAGACCTGTCACCTGCTTCAGGTAAAAGGCAAAAATCTGTGATTGATGGCACTGCTGGCACTGCAGCAGTGCATACAGTTCCTGGGTTTGAATTGGGACCCTATTGTATTTTGAAGTGTACAAACACATAAATAATTTGGCTCCAGAAAGCCTCAGAGTATTGAAAAGAAACTGCAGGTTTTGTGGTGGTGTAAGGTAAGTGGTTCTGAGAAGCAGGGAGGGGAAAAGCAGCCTGAGATGCAGATACCTGCTCTGGTGACAGCTGCTAAAGCTTGCTAGTTACTGGTAGGCTCCTGCCTGCGACCTCATTGAAGCCCAGAGTCTGCAGTCACTGCTTTGTCTCAGTTATTTCCCTGAGAAATGTGGAATCCCTAACAAAGGGTCTGTATTGCTGTTTTGTGAAGTGGGGCTGTTTAGTCTGGGGAGGAGAAGACTGAGGGGCATCTAACTGACGTCTGTAAATACAGGAGTGCTGGGTGTCAACAAGGCAAGGACAACCACTTTTCCCTTTTGCCCTGGAATAGGACCAGGGGCAATGGATTCCAACAGGAGCACAGGACATTCCACCTCAACATGTGGAAGGACTGTGACAGTTACAGAGCCTGGAACAGGCTGCCCACATTGTGGAGTCTCCTTCTCTGGAACCTTTCCAGAGCTGTCTGGGTTGCATTTCTGGGTGATCTGTCCTAGTTTTGGTCCTGCTCTGGCAGGGGATTTGGGCTGGATGACCTCTGGAGGTCCCTTCCAAACCCTGACTTTCTGTGAGTCTGTGAGCAATGTGTCTGAGCTGTTGCTGGCATTAGATGTGGATTGTGCTGCAACTTCACTGCATTAGATGAATGTGATGACATATTCAAATGAAACAGCAAGAGAAGCATGTCATCGGGTGAGTAGAATGCAGCAGCCAAGTGAAACAGAATGGATCATGGTGATGAGGGGTGGTAGCTGCTTATGAAAAGTGATGGCTGTGTAGCTGAAGTTTCTGTCATCTGTTCAGCATGTCCAGATAGCTTTGTTGCACTGTCTGAGGTGTCCAACAGTGTCTTCACATTAATTACCGTGTCTGGTCTGCTGGACATTAATAGCATGTTCTCAGGTCATTACAAAATCACAGAGCGGTTGCGGTTGGAAGGGAACTCAGACACCATCTAATTCCAAGCCCCTGCCATGGACAGTGACACCTCTCATCAGACCAGGTGTGGTGGTCAGTGCACACGGGTCTCAAGCAGCAAGTCATCAGTGGCTGGTACACTTGGTTTCCTTCACCAAAGCACCTGCCCTCCTTGGGGACCATCCCCATTAGTCTGTGGTTGCTCTAGAATGGGCACCAGCCCCTCTGTGCTGGAGATGCTTTAGCCTGTGACCTTTAGCCTTGGTTGTGATTTCAAAACCTAAGGAACTTGTTTCAGCTTTTACATCCCCTTCTCACGTCCCTTCCAATGACAAAGAAGACACCTTAAAAATACTTCCCAAAAGGGTTGGCTGCCTCCAAACAAGGTGATGCCAAAAGCGGACACTCATGTCTTCTAAAGGATTTATTCATCTGGACGACTAGCACAGGATTTTGCCCCCGAATTTGCAAGTATCCGATAGCTCAGCTTGATGATAAAGTAATAGTTCCCTTTCCTTCCTCCCCCAAGATGCAAACTCCTGGAGCTAAAGCTGGGATTCCTCAGTTGCTCCAGTAACATGGGTTCTGCCAAAGCCTGTTGAGTCCGTTGCCTTGTAACTTCAAGAGCTTTTCAAAAGCGCAGTGTGAAGTCAATCCTACAGCTGATCAGGCACCCTGAGATTAATGTTTATCCTGCTTTAAATACACATAAAATGAAAATGGTATTCCACTGCAGTGCCTGAGTACAAGACTTCAGATGGCAACATGAATTGCATGAGACAACAAAAGTAGTGCGATCTGCTCACCTCCAAGGCTCCGCAGTAGGAATCGGTCTCGTGCAGTCACCTAGTTGTTAACAGAGAACGTGCCTGGTGTGTGTGCGGTGTGACAGCCATCATCATGTTCGGCGTGCCACTGCCTTCATTTACACTGACTGAAAGTTCAAATTGATCCAAGTTAGGGAACGATCTGTGGGAGAGTAGCCTTGAAGAGAAAGATCTCGGAGTCCTGGTAGACAGTGAGCTGGCCGTGAGGTGACAGTGTGCCCCTAGAGCTGCCTTCCTGTACCTGAAGGGAACTTCAAGGAAGGCTGGACAGGGACTTTTCCCAACAGTATCTAGCGATAGGACAAGGGGAAATGGTTTGAAACTGAAGGAGAGGAGCTTCAGACTAGATCTGAGGAAGAAGTTCTTCAGTCCAAGGGTGGAGAGATTCTCGAATTGATTGCCTGGAAAGGCTGTGGCTGCCCCTTCCCTGGAGGTGTTCAAGGCCAGGTTGGATGAGGTCTTGAGCAACCAAGTCCAGTTGAGAGGTGTCGCTACCCATGGCAGGGGACTGGAGTAGATGATCTCTGAGGTCCTTGCCAACCTGAGTCAGCCTGTGATAATTCTGTGATAATTAAGAAGACTGTGGCCAGTAGGTCTAGAGAAGTTGTCCTCTCACTCTGCTCTGCTCTACTCTGGTGAGGCCACATCTGGAGTACTGTGAGCAGTTCAGGTCTCCCCAGTTCAAGAGAGAGTCCAGTGGAGAACAACAGAGATGACTGGGGGCCCGGATTATCTCTTACCAGCATTACAGTACTTGAAGGTGCTAGAGGAAAGCTGTTGAGGGACTTTTTACTTTTACTGTTTACAAGGGCAGGGGGTGAGAGGACGAGGGCTAATGGTTTTAAACTGAAAGTGGAGAGATTTAGGTTGGAGATTAGGAAGAAGTTCTTTAATGTGCGGATGCTGAGGCACTGGAACAGACTGCCCAGGGAGGTTGTGGCTGCTCCATCCCTGGAGGGGCCAGTTTGGATGGGGCTCTGAGCAACTTGGTCTGGTGAGAAGTGTCTCTGCCCATAGGAGGGGGCTGGAGCTGGATGAGCTCTGAGATCCCTTCCAGCTCTAGCCTTTCTATGATTCCTATGGAAAATGTTGAGACAGCTGAGACTGTTTAGCCTTGAGAAGACTGAGGAGACAGGATCCAGCCTGTAAGTCTCTGAAGGATGGCTGTAGGGAAGATGGTACCAGACTGTTTCTCGTTGTACTCAGTGGCAGGACAAGGGACAATGGGCACAGGATGAAACACGAGAGGTTTCAGTCAGAAATAAGGACAAATTTCTCCACAGTGTCAGGCCCAAAGGCCTGGCATAGGCTGCTGTGGGGTCTCCTGCTCTGGAGACTCTCAAACCTGCCTGGATACAGCCCTGTGCACTGTGCTCTTGGCAGCAGACCTGCTCTGGTGGGGGGGTTGCGGTCGATAATCTCTTGAGGTCTCTTTCCCGCTCAGATGGTTCTGTGGTCTATGAAATGGAACTCGGTGTGGTGTGTATCCCTCAGCCTTCAGGATGTTCTCATACCTATGGCTTCAAAGGAACTAATTTGTTAGCACTGCACTCAGAAAGTGTTAGCACACGATTGCTTTATGATGAATTACTTCCTTATATCAGTTGTCCATGTCCTTGGTTATGTCCAGAGCACTGGGGTCACCCAGGCAGAGGATAACATAGCGAGGCGAGCGTTAATGGATTTTATTCACTCTAATGAGGCAGCATTAAGAATGTTTTGTTAAACATCTCGGGGCCATGGGCTTGCTCTGCAAATACTGTAGCATCAGAGTCAAGTTCACTCCTTTATATTTCTTGGGCTCCACTATCATTCTTCCAGAGAGGGTTTAAGTAGGACTTCAGCTGGTCCTCTGCAGAGGCAGATCTCACCCTCAGAGCTTCATTTTCTTTAGGTGTTTGAATCTCTAGTATTTTATACCAGTCAGCACTTCAGAGAGTTATAAAAAGCTTTAAAAGATTAAATGCTTGTGGTTCTGTATGGAGGGTCTCAGGGAAGGGAAACCAGCTGGGCACAGCTTCTCTGTAAGCACCCCCCTGAAAAGTGTGAGCTCGTTATAGCTACTACAGTTAGTTACAGACACTAGCAGAAACAGTGCTAGTTTCACCTGGATTTGTTTTAATGTTAAAGGTATTTCACAGAGTCTGGGGTGCAAATTCAGTACTTCCGTTTTCAGGTGAGGACATGGGCTGGAGTAGAAGCAGTCGGTCCATAAATGACTGGCTACAAGACTGGTGCTAGAGGCAGGGCTTTGGGTTCCTTGATAAGGACGGGTTCTGTGAGGCACCAGATCTGACAGTTACACAGGGGAAAGACTTACCTCAGAAGAGGAAAACAGTTCTGTGGCAGGAATTGGCAGGGCTCATTCAGAGGGCTTTAAACTAGATTTGAAGGAGGGGGGGGGATTGTTGATGAGTGGGCACCACTGGGGCAGTGCTGTGGTCTTGATGAAGACCAAGAGGCCTCCCACCATCCTAGAGTGAGATCGGAGCGCTCGGCTCGCTCCCTGCAATGCCTGTACACCAATGCACCCAGCATGGGGAACAAGCAGGAGGAGTTAGGAATCTGTGTCCAGTCAGGTGGTGATGATCTGGTGGCAATGACAGAGACACGGTGGGACAGGTCACGTGACTGGAATGTGGTCATGGATGGCTATGTGCTTTTCAGGAGGGACAGGTCAGCAAGGCGAGGTGATGGAGCTGCTCTTTAGGTGACAGAGTAATTGGAATGTATTGAGTTGTGCCCAGGGGTGGATGAAGAGAGAGTTGAGAGTTTGTGGGTGCGGATTAAGGGACAGGTTGGCATGGGTGACACTGTCGTGGGTGTCTATTACAGGTCAGCAGACCAGGATGAGGAAGCTGATGAGAACTTCAACAGGCTGTAGCCTCACAGCTACAGCCCCTGGTTCTCTTGGGGAATATTAACTACCTTGATATTTGCTGGAAGTCCTACTCATCCACAGTCCAGGAGGGTCCTCCAGTGCATTGCTGACAACTTCCTGATGCAAATGGTGGAGAAGCCCACTAGGAGAGGAGCACTGCTAGAACTTTTACTCACCAACAAGGAGAGTCTGGTTGAAGCAGTGAATGTTGAGGGCAGCCTTGGGTGCAGTGACCACGACATGGTGGAGTACAGGATCTCATGTGGCAGGAAAAGAATACCTAGCAGAGTCACAACCCTGGACTTCAGGAGGGACAACTTTGGACTTTTCAAGCAATTGCTAGGGGAAATCCCATGGGACAGGGTACTGGCAGGTAAAGGGGCCCAAGACAGCTGGTTAACATTCAAAGACCACTTCTTTGAAGCACAAGATCAGAGCATTCCAACAGGTAGGAAGTCAAGGAAGGGAGCCAGAAGACCTGTGTGGTTAAAAAGGGAGCTGCTGGGCAAACTTAAGAGGAAGAAGAAAGTCTATAGGTCATGGAAGGAGGGGATGGCCACTTGGGGTGATTATAAGGCTCTGGTGAGAAGATGTAGGGATGCAACTAGGAAAGCCAAGGCCTCCTTGGAATTAAACTTTACAAGAGAGGTAAAGGGCAACAAAAAAGGGCTTCTTCAACTATATTGCAGGGAAAACTAAACGTAGAGGCAGTGTAGGCCCCCTGCTGAATGAGGTGGGTGCCCTGGAGACAGAGGATGCAGACAAAGCAGAGACACTGAACACCTTCTTTGCTTCTGTCTATACTTCTAGGGGCTGTCTTAATATCAAGTCCCAGACCACTGAGGCCCCAGAGGAAGTTGAGACAAGAGAGGAGTTTGCCCTGGTTGATGAGGACTGGGTTAGGGATCAATTGCGCAAAGTAGATGGACATAAATCCATGGGCCTTGATAGCATGCACCTGCGAGTGCTAAGGGAGATGGTGGAAGTCATTGCTAAGCCACTCTCCATCATTTTTGGTAAGTCACTGAGATCAGGAGAGGTGCCAGTGGAGACTGGAGGATGGCAAATATCACTCTAATCTTCAAAAAGGGTGAGAAGGAGGACCCAGGTAACTACAAACTGGTCAGCCTCACCTCCATCCCAGGAAAGGTGATGGAACAATTTATCCTTGATGCTGTCTCCAGGCACATCAGGGCCAAGAGGGCCATTAGGGGCAGCCAGTGTGTCTTCATCTAGGGGAGATCATGCTTGACCAACCTGATAGCCTTCATGAGGGCAATAAGCAGGTGGATAGATGATGGCAGAGCAATGATGTGGTCCGTCTTGACTTGAGTAAGGCATCTGACACAGTCTCACACAGCATCTTCGCAGCTAAACTGAGGCAGTGTGGACTGGATGATTGGGTTGTGAGATGGATTGTGAACTGGCTGCAGGATAGAAGTCAGAGAGTAGTGGTCGATGGGAGAGAGTCTAGTTGGAGGCTTGTATCTAGTGGAGTATCCCAATGTTCGGTACTGGGACCAGTACTATTCAATCTGTTCCTTGATATCTTGGATGAAGGATTAGGGTGCACTGTCAGCAAGTTTGCTGATAACAGAAACCTGGGAGGAGTGGTTGACACCCCAGCAGAGAGTGCTGCCATTCAGCGGGACCTGGACAAGCTGGAGAGCTGGGTAGGGAGAAATGTAATTATTATAACAAATGCAGTCTTGCATCTGGGCAAGAACAGCCTCAGGTACCAGTACAGGTTGGGGACTGACTTGCTGGAGAGCAGTGTAGGAGAAAGGCACCTGGGGGTCCTGGTGGCCAGCAGAATGACCATAAGCCAGCAGTGTGTCTGTGTGGCCTCATGAAGCCTGACCCGATATGACTCCAGCGATGGGGCCCTACCACCTCCCCGGGCAGCCCATTCCAGCGATCAGCCACCCTCATATTGAAGAACTTTTTTCTAATATCCTGCCTAAAATTTGTGGCAATGTGGAGAGTTTCAGAGGAGATATTTAAGTTACAATAATATCAAAGTCCACAAAGCTCATTATTTCATTAACTTGGTCATTGAACAACATTGACCAGAATTTTTCAGCTCCGAAGTACCTTAGCATGCAGATCCTTGTTACAGAAATTAAACCGCCTTGTGAAAAACGTTTAGGTTTTTCTGAAGAAGGAAAATGAAACCAATAAACGTCTACAGACAGGTGGCTCTGTAAGAAGAGAGAGAAAGAGAAATTAGGATTGATGATCATAGAATCATTAGGGATTGGAAGGGACCTCGAGAGGTCATCTAGTTCAATCCCCCTGATACAGCAGGATCACCTAGACCAAGTTGCACAGGAATACATCCAGGCAGGTCTTAAACATCTCCAGTGAAGGAGACTCCACAACATCCCTGGGCAGCCCGTTCCAGTGCTCTGTCACCCTCACTGTGAAGAATGGAGGAGAGCACAGTGCTCCAGTGGTGACAGCAGGGGTTGCAAAAAAGAAATATTGAAGGGAATTGGTCAGACTGAGTTATGGACTAATTACACAGAATTGCAGAATGTTAGGGATTGGAAGGGACCTCGAGAGATCATCTAGTCCAATCCCCCTGCCACAGCAGGATACCCTAGACCAAGTCGCACAGCAACATGGCCAGGCAGGTTTTAAACATCTCCAGAGAAGGAGACTCCACAACATCCCTGGGCAGCCTGTTAGAATTGGAAGCAGCAAAGCAATGTCAGCTGAATAGAAAGGACAAGTGTATTCCTCCTAGGAAAGAAGATTGGAAGATGGAGGTTTGAGCTCCATCTCCCATGCTGGGAGAAGAAATCCAAAGATAGGAAACAGGCAGGACTGGAGGGAGAAGCTGAACTCTTGCCCTGTTCCAAAGCCCCCAAGTTGCTGCTGTTCTGCTTTCACTAGAAATCTTTTGCCCTTGTTTTGCAGAGGAGGAGTTGTGCAGGTGCTGCAAGTCACCACTCCTGCTCCGTGCTGCTATTGGCCTCTGAAGGCTGCGCAGGCAATGAGGGCCAGTCCTGCGCCCATTATATTTGCTTAGTGGAGTGAGAATCTTGGCAGAGTGACCACAAGCACTTGGCTATTTTTCTTTGCCATCTGGGGGTAATAAATTATTTACTCTCACCTCAAGTGGTTTGGGTCTGTTCTGTAGAAATATGTCTAGAAAAGACTAAATTTTCTTTTTTTCCCCCCGCCACTGCAGTTGCAGTTCCTCTATGGCTGTCCCTGAGCACAGAGATTGGATGTGCCATGGCCTTGGCTGTTGTTAGCACAACATGGCTTTGACTTGATGTATTTCCCTGCCGAGATCAGCCAGGGAGGAGGCCAGCAGAGAACACCACGGGTGGACAAACGTACAGCAAGGCTTCATCCTACGGCAGTGGATTCAGCTCTGCAGAATCACACGGTGGTAGGAGTTGGACGGACCTCTGCTCACAAGTTATAGGACACAAACACAGCAAGTTATTACTGTGACTCTTTGTCTGTAGCAATGCACTGCTTTTGCACAAACAGTGTTGGTCACCAGGAGCAGGGGTCCCAGCATGGAAGATAATAACTTTTTGACTAACTACTCAAAATAGTGCTCGGAAGGCAATTAAGGGTTGAAAAAACAACGAAGAGAAATGTAAGAGGTGGTGGCTGGGAGCTCTGTATTCGTAGGGTCCTCAGTGTGTGCTCCAACTTCGGAAGCACAGATTATTCTGTATCTTCTACTTTCCACTCGTTAAACTTGTAAAATGTCTGGGGACTGCATTTCACTTTCAGCAGACACTTTTCTTCTTTCCCTCACTGCAGCCATCACAGGGAAGGTGTGATCAGCCCTGGCCTCAGCCGGCATAGGAATTACTCTCTGTGATGTCCACGTTGGTAAGGGCAGCCCTTGGCAAGCTAAGCTGGAAGTGACAGGCCTCTCAGCTTCTGCTTCCCACAGCATGGGCATCAGAGCCCCAGTGCTGAGTGTTCTGGGACCCTGTGTGCCTCCCCAACAGGACTGATTCACCAGGCACTGGGAGTTTTCAGATGCGATTGCAGAAGGTGGAGGTAGGCGCTGCAATGCCACGTGAAACCTTCCTGTGGCTGCTTTAGCATGGGGCTGAGGGTTCAGTTACCGCTGCCAGTCCACTCCTGGCTTTGGGGCAGCTGGTGGAACTTGGTGTGGGCTCCTTGGTGTGATTTGAGCTGTGCCCTGTGACAGTGTGGGCAGTTGGTCCATCACTCACCGGTTTCTCTGCTCCTCAATCATCTCCCCATGAAATAAACAGCATGACACCTACCTATAGAGTGTCCCAAGGGCTTCAGAAAGATCTGGTCTGTCGTGGCTCTCGGGATCCCTGCTCATGAGCTTGGGCCATGAAAGCATCAGCCTGCGTGTGATGCAAGCAGTGGCTGGGGGCTGTGCTGGCGGCAGAACCAGGCAGGCAGCTCCCCGCGTGGGTGCAGAGCATCCAAAGCAGACATGTAAAGCTCATGGGGTGCATCTGCCAGCGGCGCAGGCTGCAGCGAGCGCTGTCGGCTCAGAGCCCGTTACGGGGTCGAGTTGAGAGGCAGCCAGCCGTGTCCCTGCTGGTGTCACCGAGTGCTGCTGTGATATCCCCAGTCGGTCAGGGTGACTGTGGGAAGCCCAGCTGTACACGCAACAGAACAGGCTCTAGGGNCAAAAAACCCCAAACCATTAATAAAAAAAAGAGTAACTCACACGGCGTGGCGTTGGTGGGGTCCTGTCTGCAGGGACAGAGAAGGTTTTCAAGTGCTTGGGTTGTTTTTATAAGGCAATTAAAGAGACATTCCAGAGAGGGAGTCCAGGACCGAGTCTCTGGACTGTCTCGAGAGGATGGTCCCTGAGGGGAGATGTCTCTGGAAGAGCGCCCGTGGGAGTCTCTTGAGTTCTGTCCCATGAGGGACGCTGTCCCATGGTGGGAGGAGGGTCTGTCCCACCATGGATCAGTCCGATAAGTCGATTGTCCCATTGCAGAGGGTGCCCTAGGGAGTCCCGCGGGCGGTCCCTGGGGTCTGTCCTATGGGTGGGGTGTCCCATAATGGGGGGGTCAATGACATCGTGAGATGTCTCATAGGGGATCAGTGACATTGTGGAGTGTCCCACAGGGAGGTCAGTAAGATTAAGAGATGTCCCATACGGAGCCAGTGACACGGTGGAATGCCCTACCGGGGGGGGCCGGCGGGGCTACTCCCGGTGAATCACGCGACGCCCGGCCCCCGCCTACCGAGCGCCCCCTGTGCCGGTGCCGCCCCACTGCGTCCTCTCAGCCCCGTTCCTCCTTTCCCATTGGTTGTGGTCGGCTCCTGTTTTGCATATTCATCAACCTCTGCGCCAATCAGAGCGCGCGGGCTGCCGCCTCATTATCATACGCACCCGGGCAGTGAGCGTAGAGAGTCGGCGAGCAGGGGCTGGAGGGGGTGGTAGGGGTAGTCCCGGTGCTGCTGCTGGCGCCGCCGCCGCGGCAGCAGGAGCTGCAGCCTCCGCAGGGCCGAGCGCTCCTTGGGCATAGCCGCCGGCCATGGCCGCTCCGGCGCGGGCCTTGCAGGGCTGACAGGAGCCTTTTCATTTGTGTTTATTTATTTTAAAAAATTTCCTTTATTGTTCTTAAAATTTTTTTTTAACTCTTTTTTTCCACCCTCCCCCCTCCTTTTCTCCTCGGGAGGTGCTGCCCGGCGGGGCCGGCGATGCGGTTCCTTGCTGTGTTCGGCCTCGTCGCCTGGGGCCTGGGGAGCTGGGCCGGGCCCAGCGGCGAAGCGTCCCCCCCGCCCTGCCCGGCCTCCTGCAGCTGCGACGGTGACCGCGGCGTGGACTGCTCGGGGCGGGGGCTGGCGGCGGTGCCTGCGGGGCTCAGCGCCTTCACACACGCCCTGTGAGTCGGGGACGGGGTTGGGAAGGGCCTGTGGGGTAACCGCGGCCCGGCTGCGATGAGCCCTCCGCAAACCTCAAGCGATCGGCCTTGGGGCGCGGGCCGGGGGGGGGTGGCGGGGGTTGAATGTGTGTGTCCGTCCCGGTGTGTTTCGGGGCCGGGAGCAGGTGCTGGTGCGGTCCCGGGACGAGGGGAGCAGCCGTGGGGAATCGCGGTTGCGGACTGGAGCAAGGCGAGTGTCTGTGCCCTAGAAATAGTCTAGGTGACGGCAGCCACAGACTGAGTGTTTTGGTGAAGCCTGAAAGCGGGAGATGGTTGTTTTATAATAAAGTCCTCATAGACCCTCTCGGGCGATGAGGTAGGCGCGTTCTGGCTGCTGAAAGAAGCGTGGTGGTCAGGGCTCCTGAGGAACCCCTGATATACCTGGAGCACGACTGGCTTCAGTGGTGCCGTCCCCGTGAAAATCGCACCCGTTGCCTCCTTCCACCGAAGAGCTTTTCCCTTCGGTTTTCACTGGAACCGGCTGCTTTCTCGTCCCAGCCCCGGCGGTTTCGTGTCACAGCAGGCAGAAACGCAGGGACGGGAGGGTCCTTTGGCTTGGGCGCAGCGTCAGGCTGGGGTGCACAGCTGGACCTCCTGAAGAACCAGCATGAACCAGCCTCTGGCGAGTTGTGCTTGAGTATGGAGAAAGGCCAAACTGTTCAAACGCTGCCTTCGTATCTTGCAATGGTTGTAGACTCATAGAATCCCGATAATGTAAACAGACACAAGCTTGTCAGACTTGGGTCAAGTTTTGGTAACTTTACTACTGACGTTGTTACTGAAGACTGAGCGCTGTGTTCTGCAGAGACGTGATCGAAGAGGGATTTACAGCTTTCAGTACGGCAGTTTTGCTAATTCCTGCAGTTTCACAGTAAAACCCGCTTCTTGCCCACTTCTCAGAAGAAACTGCACAGGCTGCAGCAAGGTCTCATGGGCCAGTGGTCCAGGTCTGTTAATCCTAAAGCTTTGTCACATGTACAACACACACCGTGGAGCTCACTGCAGCACATACCGGTGCGTGGTGTTGGGCCAGCACCAGATGGCTGCGATGTTAGTGGTGTGTGACTGAGAAAATGTCTCTGGTGTTTACCTCTTTGTTTGCCTGTGCTTACTTAATATGCAAAGGGAGTCTGGTTCTTAGTTACTGGAGGTTTTGTTTCCTGAGCCGGTTTCCAGTTTCTCTTACCTGTTTGGATTGTATTTTTTCTTGTCGTTGTTCAAGCTGGGTGGAGAAAGATTACTGGGCCTCATAGTTGATGAATTACAAAAGCTTCAGGTCTCAGTTGTTACCTGTGCTTAAATATTCCCTTCTGTGTTTGTGCATTTAGTGGGAGTTCGTGGTGATTTATCTTAAAGTATTCTGTGAGTGTTTGGGGTGAGGAGTCAAAAGTTGCAACCATGAAGTTGGACTTGCTGACAAACCATCTTCTCTATCCTCTGCAGATAAAACAGAGCAGTTACTGAATTTCATAGAATATTTGAAGCCCATCTGGCAAAAGCTGCTTATAAGTGTAAGGTTTTATGGTTCCTGTGCTGTCTTGTAAACATGGGCTCTGGCCACCCCTGTGTGAGTGCAGCGTGGCATTTGGCTTTCGTTGTCTAATGGGTAATTGGTGTCATAGCCAACACCCATTAGAGATAAGGTTGCCAAAGAGTTTCAGTTTGTAGGTTCCTCACTGCTGTGCAGGTAAACTTGCAGAGGCTAACTAAGCACTTGGGGCAAAAGTGAGAGGAGACCTGCACATGCTTCAGTGTGGCTTGGGATGAGTTTATGTTGATGTTGGCTTTGTGTTCTTTAAACGAGAAAAAACTTCAAGTGCTCTCACCCTGTGGCAGCGAAGGATACTCATGGTGCTGGTTTGTGTTTAGTTTCCATTATCAAAGGAGAAAACTGAGTGACTGCTTGGTGCTTCTGCTCATGAATAGCCTCTTGTAGTGAGGCTACTGGCTTGCTGCAGTTCAGGGTACGTGCATAGGCAACAATTTTGTGGGCAATAGATAACTCATTTTGACCTCCTTTGTCTGAGCAATGCATAGTAGTTTGCCAGAGAAGCTGTGTTGGCTCATGTGGAGCAGAAAGAAGAGGAGATGAAATCCGCCCTCAGCTGACATGTTTGTGTCTCAGCAAAGCATCTTAGCTGCATGAGGAAAGGTTGTTGGTGCTTGGTATTGGGCAGCATAAGGATGCCAGAATATGCCCTCTGCATTGCTACAGGGCTTGTTTTGATTACAGCCACAGCAGCAGAGCGTGCACAGGGTAGAGATGTGATGTTGCATGAGCGAAAGCGGGGCTGTGCTTGTGTTTTTGCTTTGGCCAGGAGAGAGCAGCTGAAGAGAAGTTGCTCACAATTAGCTCATACTGGCAGTGAAGGAGTTTCAAGGCAGTTGAGAACCACAGAAGGGGGGGAATATTTAATTTTTCTACTCCTGTTTTCCACAGTCTTGCTTTACTTGCATTAATTTTAATAATTCAGTGCAACTTCCACTGAGTGTTTGTAACGTACAGTGGTCTTTGGTGGGCTGCCACGAGTGGACGGGGGATTTCTTCACAGCATATCCCTTCAGATCCCCCTTTTCTTTCCTTGCTTCTGCAGCTCTTGTCCTGTCTTACCATGGGGGTTAGAAAGCTTCTCTGATGTCACTTGAGTAGAACCTCCACTGCAGTCTAAACATGCTCTGACCATAATGCAGAGGTGCAGGGAGAGGAGTGGGGTCACAACAGGGGGTCACGTGAAAGTAGTTGCATCAGACCTAGCAGCTTGGAAAGACACAAGGTCTGCTTGTTACTTTTGAGTCATAGGTGCACCCTGAGAGATGGAATCTGAAAAAAGAAAGGTGAGTGTGTTGAAGAGATTTCTGGGAGATGTACAAGTGCCTGGAAGAAGAGCGAGGTGGCAGCAGTTGGACTTCAGAGTCTCTGAGGGGCTGGAGGGGTGGGGACGGATGAGGAGGAACGAAGAGGAGTCAGGAGGATGCTACTAGGGAAAATGAGTTGCTGCTTCTACTGTAGGCAACCATTTGTTCTATGTAATTGAGGTAGGTGTTTGTGTAACTCTTAATTACCAGCTGCCTGCTTCTGTGTTAATGAAGGTTGTGATTTTGCTTTGTGGCAAAATTAGTGTTGTCTAGCAAGTTGAGATGTCTGTACAGGTATGCTAAAATGTTGTTTGCTTGGGTTTTTTAATCAGTGCAGTGTGCTCTGATCTTTGCTGTGGTGTTGCATGTGCTGTGTGCTAGAAAATATCCACGGTGACGGAAGAAGGTTATGGTAGGATGTAGTAGTGTTTTCCACTTTACTTGAGATGTCAGATTCCGTATTTGAGGGTTTAATGTTTTTTGTGAGTTTTGGGCAGGAGGGGAAGAGAAAGAGTAGATAATTCTAGATTATCCTGGAGACTTTAGAGATCTCTTACGCAGGCCTGGCTGTTTTGGAGGCTTGCTGACAGCCATGAGTAATGTAAGTTCCTTCTCGGTGTCCCCTCTTACCTTTTGGACACCTAAAATAAGAGAACAGTATAAATAATTTTCCTTCTAGTACTTTTTATTTATCTTTTCAGGGAATGATGTGGTCTCTTGTTTTAATATTGAGTTTTGAAAGAAGACTTATGACCCCTGTCTGTCCTGGAGGAAAGACCTACAGGATGAAGCTTGAGTTGGATATCCTGCTCTGAACAATACAGTGATATGATTCTGTTTGGATTCAGCAGGTCTTTCACAGTAGGAACAAGCTGGAACACAGTAGGCAGCTCTAAGATTAGAATCTATGAAATTATGTAGACAAGAGAGAGATGGGTTTTGTCTACAACTACCTAAAAGGAGACTGTGAGAAGAAACCATCACCCACCTCTCTACAAGTAGTAAGTGACAGGGTAAGAGGAAATGACCTCAAGTTGCACTAGAGGAGATTTAGGTTGGACATGAGGAAAAGCTACTTCCTGGAAAGGGCCCTCGGGCCTTGCAACATGCTGCCCAAGAAGGGGGTTGAAGCGTCATCCCTTATCTGTTTCACAGTTGTGCAGTTCTGGAGCTCAAGGAATGGATTTAGTGGTGGGCTAAACCGTGGGTTGGGTGGATGGTTGGACTTTATCTTCAAGGTCTCTTCTAACCAGAACAACTCAAAGGTTCTGTGATTCTGTGTCTTCCAGGACACCTGGTAGGAACACACAGATACCTACCATGCCATTGTGGTCAAGGTAGGCAGCAGTGAGGATGTGGCAGAGGGTTGGTGAACGCTGCGAGTAATAAAGATGCCCAGATGTGACCTTGAGTCTGGAAAACGTAGTCCTCATGAGACAGAAAAGCCCCCACCTTATCTCATGAGAGGTGTTAAGGTTTTATGCTGTTCAACGCTTCACTTGCCCGTGCCACGTGCTGGTCATGTGATATCCAGTACTAAAAGGCCTGTTCTGTGATTTTTGAAGGCGTACTTTTGGAACGACACTGTCAAATCACCCTACTACGAAAATTCCTAATCGCTAGCAAAATGTCCTTAGGTTTGTATAGGCCTGTGAAATTCCAGAGGCAGGAGTGGGACTTGAGGCTGCTGGAGCAGCATCAGTGCCTGGACCAGAGCCCAGTGGCTCCAGTGGCAGCCTCTGTACCAGATCTAACCCAGGGATTGCAGTTCTTATGATTAATTTTTGTCTTTTGGTCTTGTGAAAAAGTAGCCGCTCTTAGGTAGAACACAGAAAAGTTGAGTTACTGTTGATTTAAAATGTGTAAACATTTTTTACCCTTTTGGAAGCGAACCCGTGTTTTTTTTCTTTCCCTTTTATTCCTCCCTCCCAGAAGAACCCGGTGCCTTGCCAAAAACCTGACAGATTACTCACTGTGACATTTATTTTGTATGTTGAGCTTGTTTCTATCTGCAATAGGTCACTCCTGGTTTGGTGCTTACTGGCTGAAGCTTCTGAGTGTGACTTTGAGGAGTAAATACTGAGAAGTCTGCAGCATGGAAAAAAAAATATTTGGCTTCAGTGTAAGCAAGTTTGTGCTAGTAAATAATTACCTTTTTAGTTCTAGAGAGGAATTTTACTAGTAACTATCTGCTTGAGATGAAAAATATGGAAACTTTAATATAAGAACCGAAAAACAAAACAAAAGCCAGAGAAACCTCCTCTGCAAGGATCTTTATTTGTTTTGTATTCTACATCTAAGCCAGCAATTTTTGCAGAACACAAGCTCTTATTTATGCAGAGAAAATTACTGGCCTAGATTTCAGAAGGGCTGAGCACCCATATCTCATTTTAGAGAGTGTGGTTGCTGCAGGGCTCTGGGAGCGTCCTGGAATGGTAGAGACCCTCCCTCTCCTTTCCCTCCTCTCAGCCATCTTTGGGTCTTTCCTTAAAGCTTGTTTTGAAAGAAAGTCCTTCTGCTGGAAATGGACAGGAGCTGAGTTTGTGTTTATGTTCTGAAGGATTTGCCAGCAGCTCAGGTTTGCCTGCTCCTTGTTTTGCAAACAGTCAAAGAGTGAAGTGGATGGGGCTGCGTAGCTTCAGCATGGCCACAGGGGACCTCATAGCCAGCCCTGATTCTATTAAGGGATGAATGTGTTTCAGGCAGCAGCTCTCTGCTGCCAAGTTGTGGTTTTTGGAGTTCTTTACGGAAGAAGCAACAAGTCAAAAATAGCTGGAGGAGGAATTGGAGAGATCTGTATGGATCCTTCACACAGGAGACAAAGGTGGGTGAGGGTATGTGAAAGAGGAGAAGCTGTGCCCTATTTGAAGAAACCTGTCAGTTGAGGTAGCAGAGATTTAAATGTTATGAGACCTTTGCCTACACAGGTACCAACTGCATTTTGTGGGTTAGAGGTCCCTGGCCATCCTCAGTGCCTGTCAGACTCATGGTCTGCCGGAGTGCTGACCTAGGGTTTTGCTACAGGGAAATACTTTCTGTACTTTTGTTATACCTGCTTCTCAGGTGCTGCTGCAGGCTTCTAACAGAATGTCCTCAAGCTTTGGTCTGAACAGAGATTTCTGATGGTGTTGATTCTTGATGCTCTTCCATCACCCTGTACAACCCTTTGGGAAATGGGGAGGCAGCTATTGGCATGTCCTCTGCTGACAGATTGGTTCAGGTGTCCTGTTGTGGGACTGGAAAAAAGTCAGAACTTTCTGCTTCCCAGAAACACATGTCACTGGAAGATCTGGGGAAGTCTGTTTTGCAGTTTCACCTTCACTTTGGAAACACATTCAGCCAGTCACCTTACATGACCGTTGATGATACACATCCTTTATAAAAGAGAGGACTGTAGTGATCTCAGAAATAACAGTTCAAAACTGGTTGTCAGACACCTACTTGAATTTTGAATGTGTAACTGATAGCTGGTTTGTTGGTGTGAGAAGATAGCTGTAAGCCACGTAAGGTCTGGCGCAGAAGCGTGATGCTCGTGTGTATCAGTGGGTTTGTTTTTTTAGGTTAAAATTTGATATCAATATTGATTGCACACACAGTTAAACCTTTGGATTTATAACTTTGTTCCCTGTAAGTAGTTCAGGCAGTGGTTGGTGTTTTTTGACAACCCAACCTTAAGATTTTGGCAGAGTGAAGGTAAAATTGAATTGATTGTTTTAGTCTGAATATTTTTGATCTGTTATTCTTTAAATCTGAAATTAAGGAAATATTAACATTAAGTCTTCAGGGTAGGGAAATCTGTTACAACACTCAAGAACTGTATCACATTTAAAAAATGTAGTAAATTTGTGTAAGCTTTGCTTATAAAATGCAGGAGGAGCCTCAAACACTTGACGTGACCTGGAAGGAAGGGATAGAAGTTACACAGGGGGTGCTGACTTTGGGACACAGGAAAACTACTTTAATTTTGTTTTCCTCTCCAGGAGAGCAGACACTGATTCTTTAACTTGAGGAAAAGTTGTACAAACATCATAGTATCAGGTGAAGCTGTGGAGAGCACTCTAAAGAGCCCCAAGAGGTCAGGCCTTGGAGTCAGCAGCTGTCTTGGCAGCTCTCAGCTGAGCCTTTTCTTGCTAAAATATAAATTTATTTCTTTTTTTAAGTGGTGTAACCTCCTCCTCTTCTCTCCTCAGCCAGTCTTGGCAGAATATGAGCTCTTGGCAAGGACTTCCTTTACCCTAAAACTTCTCCGCAAATGTGTTTGGACTTTGAAATGGTCACACAATTAGCAGTGAATCATAGCTGAATGTGCAATTTTGGAGGTATGCAGGGGAGGCCTAAACCTGTTGAATTCAGCTTAACAGCACTGCTGAAGCACTTGTGTACTGTATAACCTTGCTGCAAAAATGTGTTTGTGTTTGGGAGTTTTCCCATTACCTTCTTGACGTCCGCATGGTTGCGGATGAATGGTCTGACCCAGTGCCCCAGCAGGGAGAGCAGCGTGGCTGGCCTTTCAATAGGCATGTCGCTGACAAAGGGAACATACGGAGTATCTCGGTCCTGTCTGGGCAGAGCGCGCTGTGTGAGGTGCTGAGGGCTTCAGACTTTATGGTTAGATGGGTGAAAGAGACACGAGCTTTGCTGTGAGCCATGGGGATGCTCCTGCTGGAGGGCTTGTGCTTTGCTGGGGATGTGTTTGTGGTGATGCAGAGCAGAGCCCTTTTGGTGTTGCAGTGTTAACGCTGTGACCACGCAGCAGAGCTTGTTGTGCTGTGTAGTCTTGTATTTAATTCACCAAATACCTGGTACCAGAAGATGTTTTTTCCTTAGGCATTTGGGCACTATAATGCTTGGTATTCAGTAGGGGAGGAAGGTGTTGGCACAGATGTGAGATCCCACTGGAACCTGCCTTGGAGTTTGTTTCCCCCTATGCCAGTTACTTCCCCTTTCAGAGCACAAAATGGGACCAGCTGTTCCCTGTCATCCAGCTGGGCCACTGTAGTGCCTCTGTTTGTGAAGTGACAGTTTGTTTTTCCTGCACTCAGGACTTAGGTTTGTGGCAGAGAAGCAGGGGCAAGTTTGTGTCTATTGCAGTACGTAGTAGTGCAAGTCAGAAGGGGAGATCTGGGCACACTTGATGTCCTGTGTCTGTTAAAAGGTGTTGAAGGTGGTGTCTACCTTCAGTCCTTTCTTGGATATGGAAATTTTGCATGAAGGATGTCCTTTCCAAAATCCTGTTTAATGTGTTTTTAAAAATAATTCTTACTTGAGATTTTCCATGCTGATTTTTGAAATGCTGATCAGAAACAGCAGATTCCAGTGTATTTAGGCCCTGACTTAGGCCTTCTTTAAGGGAATCTGGCAAAGCTGCTACTAGCAGCAAAGTCCTTGTTCATTCCCTTAACGGTAGTCTCACTCAGGTGAGGCCACTAAGTGCTCACCCTGCTGTGTTTCCTCTGGGTATCTCCCTGGGGTCTTGGTGGTCTTTATGGAATTAGATGAGGGGTGGACACATAGCCAAACTGGCAAGACAAACTCTGAGAAATTAGTTGCTGGTGGTTTGGACTTGGACAAGCCTTTTGGTGCTTTTTTACTGCTGTTGGTTTTATCACTTGGGTTTAAAAAAAACATGGGGGGAGGGGGAAAAAAGTATGTGCTAATATTGACCAAGCTGTTAATATTTTACAGATGTGTCATTAGCCTTGCAAAGTATAGAAAATCCATAACTTTTCCAAGGGCAAATCTGCCTGCTCTGTGCTGAGGGCGTAGTGGAGGTGTTAAATCTCTTCACTCTCCAGGCCAATTAATCATTTATTTAGACTTGCTCTTGCTTGACATCTCATTTTCAAAAATTTCAGCTAGGTTGTTTACACAGCTGTTTGAGGTTTTTAACCTGCTTCCTGCAGGGACAGATCTGTAGTTTCCAGACCAAAAAATGTACAGTGTCTTGATGTAAGTCCCCTTTAATGCAGTGAATTTGTGTCTGACTTGATTTATTTTCCTATATTATATTCCTATATTAAGATTGATATTATCAGGCTACTTTGTTGTGCACATTTCTCTGCCCACCAGTTTCTCCTTTGGATCCTCAGTGGGAATAGAGACCTGCTGTTTGGCCTCTCCTGTGAGTGCCCTGCAGGAGACAGGCTCAGAGCTCACTCCTTGGTCACAGTTTGTGTGGAACTGCTGAGGCCCTTCAGGCTTTTCTCTTGTTTGAGGTATTAGGGAGGTCTGGTGGAGCTTTGTGCAGTTTGGTTATTGACTGCTTGCTCTCTAGATTTGAGCCAGGCTAATAAAATTTTGTCCACCGAAGCTTTGTTACCGTAATAGAGTAGAAGGAAATGCTTCAAGCCTTGAAGTATTGTCATGTGCTAGTCATGGCCAAGTGGAGACATTCTGCTGTACCGTGGCAGTTTGAAATGTGCCTCTGTGAAGTTCACTTGTGGTAACAGAATATTGAGCTATAAATATCCCACAGTATGGAAGGGCAAGATTTATCTCATGTGCTTTGTCTCCTGATGACTGTGAGATGTGTTGCATGTCCTCTGGGGCTTTGAACATCATGGCTGTCCTGTCCAGCAGCCTGTGTGGCCAAAATACTGCCACAGCTTCCCATTGCTCTTCTGGTTTGGGGTTCTTGAGCTAGAACACCATGCAAATTGGTTCCTGTGTGGTTTTTTTCTTACCCTGTTTTCATATTAGTGTATTCAGGACTGACGTCGTCACTGAGGAGCTCCAGATACTTCAGCAGGCACTAGTTGGAAAGTACAAGTGTCTCATGTTGGAGCTATGGGGAAACTGAAGATTCTATACAGTGTTTACGATGTTTTTTAAGACCCCACTTCTTTCAGAAGATTATACATGAGTTGTGTCATGCCCTTTCAGAGGGAACAAGAAGTTTGGAGAGCCTACAGCCATTCATCCAATGCATTAAGGAGATTTTCATTAATCTTAAACTACTGTGTCAAACTGAAAAGTAGGTTCTGGGTTTAAGAGCAGGTGAATCACAGTGTGAATCAGTTGGGAGAGCACTGAGGTATTTACATGGGATCATTTTCAGTATTGCAAAAGTCCTTTTCATCTCTGAGTTCAAGAAAGGAAAAACATTGAGGAGTAACAGCCTGTTTCAGGGCTCTGGTGGTGTGCTTGTGTCACGGTGCAAGCCCATATTTGACAGGAGTGCAGTTCCAGGCCCAGAAATATGTTGGTATGGAGACAGAGATACGATCGTTAAAAGTTAATCCAATGGCTTTGCTAAAGGGGTTAAGAGACAAGTTAGGAAGTTTTGACTAGATGGTATTTCGAGGTCCCTTCCAATCCCTAATGTTCTGTGATTCTGTGAAGGGTGGTAGCAAAGGCAGAGGGTTCTTGCAGCGGAACAACACTGACCAGTGTTTCTCTAGAAACTGAGAGCTGATCTCTTAGTAATTTGTATCCGCAAAGCCATTAGGAGAGCCTTAAGGTCTATCTGCACTATGCATTTTGTTTCTCGTCTTTTGGCGCTCATGCACATGATCCTTAAACAGGATTTCCTGTGAACCTGTCGTTATGAGATGGTTGCATTCTGGTACAGATCTCCCAGCAGTGCACAGGATTTTGGAAATAGAGAATATTTTAAAGACAGCACAAAGTGCCTTAGCAGCCAGTATGTGCAGGTCATCCGAGAGACAGCCAGAAGTGTGTGTGATTACAAATGTGAACAACCACTACCTGCTGCTATCTCTGCAGCAGCAGTGGTGCACTGCTGATGTCTTAGAGGAGCTCTTTTCTCCAGATACGCAGCTGAAGAGCTCAGGAAGACATTCTGTTTCAGCTTTTTTTCAGCAGTGTTTCAGGGTTGTACAAATGACACTCATTACATTTTCTTACAAAAGCCCAAGGCTTTTGAGGACGGACAATCACATCACACTTACACCTTGGTTTCCAAAACTGGTGGTCAAAGCACAAGAGGCATCTTAAATATTAAAAATGTTAGCCATACATTTTTAACTGTAAAAAGCCGTTACTTGTGGAGAGATAAATGAGCAATAAGTAAATGATATTTGATCCATGCTTGCAGAATGCAGTTTAACTGCTTTAGATTTCAGTATGCTCATTTAATTACTGGGTTACTGAATTATTTTCTCTGCTGAGGTGAGGCGAGGGTGTGTGTGTGGGGGAAATGTGTTCATTTATATGAAGAATCATAAGTGAGTTTTAGGAAGCTGACTTCATATTGTCTGCATTAATTCTCTTTCAAGAGTATTGTAGATGGGTCTTGCAGTTGCTTACCCTCAGTTACTGTAGTGGTCACTTCACCTGTGTGACTTTACATGCACAAGCCTCATGATTCTTTTCTGGCCTAGGGACAGATTCCCTTCCAGTGTTTACCTTCACTGCCCTTTACCCTTCTGCTCATTAGTTTATTTGGAGAAACCTATGCTCATGAGGAATTCCAAACAAAGCAGTGCCTGCAGTGATCTTGGAGGCATAATTTATATCATCTACGTGGTGAGTTCAGCTACAGTTTGCTGAAACTACTAGTTGTACTGAATTAACAAGATGTAAACATTTGTCCCAGTACAAGTTCAGCAGAAAAGCAGGGACTTACACTGCATTTCACCACTGTACTGGGGTGACACAGGTAGAAAGGCAAGGGCATTTAAGTTGGCGGGTAACATCCATGAATCCACTGTTTCTTTCTCCCGGCAGCTGTAGTCATGCACTATTTAAATGTGAAAAGAGAATGACTCCTTATGAGACTGATGTGATGCAATGCTGCCAGACTGATTGCTCTGGAGATAGCACAGAAATACATATTTAATTGTGTGGAAATTTCTCAGGATCAGAGTGTTCCGGTTGCTCCTCCTCCCTAATGGAGGGAAGAAAAGAAAGCCCAAGTAATGAAACCCAGCAGAATAAAGTGCATATGTTCTTTGTTACCAGCAACTTCAAAAAGATGTTAGGTAGAGGGATTTTTTTGGAATGGGAGGTACACAACTGTTTCTAAAAGCTGTGTCTTCTGCAGTTTATATCGATTTGAGTGCTCTGCAAAATCCAGTCTGTGTCAAAAGAGATGGGATTGCTTCCTCCTCGAATGTTTACTGTAAATAGTCCTTACATTATTATAACTATTTTGTGGTAAATACAATGAAAAGTAACAAAAGACTCCATTTGTCTTTGACCTATAAATATTTAGTGCTCTTAATGAGATGAAATAATTATTTAACTCTGCTATTAATTACACAGCAAGTAAATACATACACTTTGACATACACTGTCTTAGTGAGAAAAATAAGCCACTTAGAATGTGACTGAGCTAGCTATGATGTTAAAAGTTCAAAATAAACTACGAGTCCTGCTCTGTCCTTCTCATATGTGGTAGTGGCTGTAAGATGTGCTGGTATTTCTGTTGAGATCCGACGCCGTGACTGCAGAGCACTCCTAATTTCTGGTAGCTTCAATATTGGTGTTAAAAATGAGCAGAGCATGGTTTAGCACTTTCAGTAAAGCCTTTTTCACCCTGTCAGCTTTCTGGGGTTCATTTATTTACCTTTATATTAACTTCACAGATTTGCTGGTGCTGCCTTTGAAAAATTGACGTGTTGATGGTAGTAAAGGATTACATTGATGATGGGGGAAAACAGCGTGTCAACAGTGCTAAGGTGTCTGTATTAGGGGCAGGTTTCAAGCTGTACATCAAGTTTTACTGGCCCTGGTTTACTCATTTGGTAAACCTCATAGTCTTTCAAGGCAGAAGAAACCGGACGTCTTAGAAACAAGCAGGAGCAAGAAAAACCAGATCTTTTTATTAAAGGTGCTCTGGAGGGATGTTTGTCCACCTCGCATCCATTATAGTTGTCTTCACTGCAGCATAGTTCTGTGCATCAGGAAGGGATTTATATTTAATGGTGGCCTTTAGGGAAGAGCTAGAATGTAGTTATTTGCCTAAGGATTAGCGACGATGAAGTAGAAATCCACCTGTGTTTGTTTTGAGGATGCAGCCAAGCTACTGAGGGTTCACAAGCCCAAGTCTCTCTTGGAGTTGATGTATGAACCATGAATTGCCAGCACGGTGGATGTGCTGTATGTGTCTGCAAGCAGGTTAGACATGTGGTGGATTACTCTGCCTCTCCTGCCTGTTGGGGGTTGCTTGCCTTTCTATCACACGTGCATTAGCTGTGTTTATGTGAGGGAATTGATCCTACCTACTTGATGAAACTTGACAGGGCTTAATCTCTGCTGCAGAGAGTGTGGGCTGGAGAGTAAATGTGGTAGGTCTTCTTTTTTTTTTCATGTAAATACTTGTAAAGTTCTGTTTGCATGAAGTGTGCTTTCTTTTTCTTGGCAGTTTAGTGATTAAAATCTCAGTTTTGCCTGGGTGTAGTCTTCTAAGTGCTGAGAACAGGTAACCTGAAGAGCTACCTTAACCAAGGAAATTACTAGTGATTTTTTGCAGCTTTTACCTCTGTAATGGCAGTTGGTGGCTCTGGCTTCAAGGGTTTCTCTGAAAGATTTCATTTCCTCATGTATTTTTCCCCTAAACAGTAGAAAATATGATAATTTGTCAGTGTTTTATGTTGTTGGGTCAGCAGTGATGGCTTCTGGATTGTGTCCCTACACGAATCCAAATAGAAGTTCAGAGCTGTACTACTGAAATCCATCTGGCTTGGGATGCATTTCCTAACCAAAAAAGTTATGGTGGTGGTGAACACCTCTGATGTCTGACAGGTTTTTGGAGAGATTGTTATTGGGCTATTTTTAAGACCCTCACAGTCCAGGTACTAAGAACTCCTTACCCTGAACTGCTCAAGCCTTCCCCTTTGTGGCTGCTGCTTGGAGCTGTGTCTGAGGTGTGGGAGGAGCTGGCTTTTGTTTTGCTTTTTGGTGTTGTATTGCAGTGGCATAGTTTCACATTACATGATGGTATGATCAGGTTTTCTTGTGAGGTTATTTTTTCTTTCAGCACAATATGAATTTGGCTTGTAGCTGATGCATTGGCGCCACTTAGGGTGATACTTCAAACTTGTGTTCAGAATTTAAATTAATTTTCTTGCTCTTTACTGGAGAGAAGGCCTTCCTGAACTGCTGTGGTAAATAATCAAACCGTCAATAACAGAACTTGAGAGCAAACTCCTACTTGATTGATGCTAAAGCTCTGTCGATGTCAGTGATAGATGTTCTGATAAAGCCTTGTGGAAAGGCTTTAAAAGACTGTACTTGGAGTCAAGCCTTCAAAGTCAAGTGATGCAGACACTGTATTGCTAGGTCTTTTCCCCCCTCCCCTTAAGTGCTGATACAACATATTTTCTTGTCTTAGAAGGAAAGAGTGATGCCATGCAGGATGGCTGATAGTCAGGTGTTATTTGTTGGATCCTTGGCTTGGTGGTGTAAGTTAAGAAGAGATAGGAAATGCTGAGGGAGTTGGGATTGCTTAGCCTGGAGGACGGCAGAGAGGAGACTTTATTGCCCTGTACAGCTGCCTGAAAGGAGGTTGTAGGGAGGCCAGTGTTAGCCTCTTCTCCCTAATACTTGCTGGCAGGACAACAGGAAATGACCACAAGTTCTGCCAGGGAAAGTTCAGATTGGAAATTTTAGTGAAAGAGTAGCTGAACATTGGAACAGGTTGCCCAGGGAGGCGCAGGAGTCACTGTTCCTAGAGGGGTTCAAAAGGCAAGTAGATGTGATACTTTGGCATATGGGCCAGTGGTCATGAAGTTGATGGATTGAATGTTGGACTTTATGATCTTTTCAACCGAAATGATTCCATGATTATTTTGTATGTAAATCAAGTCTGATTCTTTGAAAATCAAAATTGCTGAGTCGTGCTGCTGGATTACTGTTCCCGAAAGGTGAGTGATGACCTTGGCTATGTGAATACTGATACACACAGTTAACTCTTTGGTATAGTAAAACAAAAAGAAAAGAAAAAATTATACTGATTTGTGCCTGGTTGTATGTGGCCTGTACTCATGTCTTTCTGGCAAGTGGTCTTTGTTAAAAGATGCCTGCTGGATATGTAGGTAGTGTGGAGAGGAGGACTGGAAATGGTTGCTTTTCTGTGCTTGCTTGACTCAGTGTTGGTAGTAAAAACCACCTTGTTCTGTTCTCTCTGTGTCTCGTGGGCTTTCTGTTGGTCAGAAAATACTGTTCCTGTTTTCTTGCAGCGGGGAGAGCGTTTTGGAGAGAACCAGTGCCTCAGCCTGTGGCTAGTTAATGTGAAAGATACCCTCTGCTCAGGATTTTGGTAGGTTCTGTTTCTGGGCCAGTCTCCTGCGAGCCAGCTGCCCATAAGCCCCGTTTAACAGAGTAAGAGCATTGCCAGGACAGGAATTGAGGGATTGGCCCAGCCTCGCTAGGTGATAGCTGTGGTAGGTGCTGGGTTTACCTGCTGCTCCCTACCCGCCCCCACACACTGCACAAAAACCAGTTGGTCTACTGCTTCAGCTGGTTAGGATTGGGAAAGCACTAGATGACTAGGTTTCCCTGAGCTAGCCTGTGCTTAGGAGGATGATATTTCAGTGATGTTTTCTTAAAGTTGTTTGGTTTCCTGTTCATGGCTGGTGGAAAAGTTCTTGAGGGGGAAAAAAAGTTGCTGTCTTTTGCTCAGATCTTGTAGGTTTCTACAGCCTTTCTGTTCAGCAGAGGCTGTCTCTGCTGCCCAGAAGCAGAGTCAGCCCTCAGATGTCTTGTTTCATATACAAACATCAGCATATGGGAGTTCAGCTGAAACTAAGGGAGCTCAGACTGACCTCGCCTCTCTGAACTGCAGGCATGTATTCTACTGTACTCCAGGCACCAGAGCCAGCCGGGCACATCCCTTCCTCAGCTCCTGACTCCCACACAAAGACGCTCAACAAATTAGTTCCCCGTGTTCCTGGATCCTTTCTCTGCCGAATGCTTGGCGGTGCCTGGGGATGCTCAGCCCCATGCGTTTGTTGCACTGGAGCCGCGCTGCTGGTTTGCTACGGGCTGGGCCCAAGCTGTTGGGTCAGTCTGAGGTGGGGAGTGCCTGGGCTTCAGTTCTTTCTGTATAAGGGTGTCTGAGGGCCAGGCGGCACAGAGCAGGCACGGAAGCTCCATCTTTTTTTATTGACGATGATATTTAGAAGCTGAAACGCAACAGTATTGGAGTGGTGAATGCGTGGAAGTTGGTGTGTGCTGCTTAATGTGTTTCAGCAAATCTCTGTTACTTTTCTTAAATACAAGAAAACAGGCGTGTAATGCCTCATTGAAAGAAGGCTGTGGGGGTGCTTTGTGAGGGTCTTAATTAAGGGCTTTGAAAGCCTAAACAAAAGGAAAAATAAAATGCTACAGGGTTATTGTTATTCCAGCCCATTGGCTCGGGGAGCTCTGACCATCCATTGGTGCCTTCTGTCCATTTGGGAGCTGAATGACACTTTTGTTCGTGGTTAACAGAGGTGAAAGAAGCCAATTATTGCCTGTCTTTTCCACAGGGCAGCTGCAGACGGATTTCACTGCAGGCAAATAAGGACTTTTCTGCTACAAGGACGGTTGTGATGACAGTTATTTTTGTGGGATTGTATGAGAGAAAACAGATTTGTGGGTTTTTTCTCCCCTCCAGTGACTTGTGTCGATGTTTATTGAAAACTGCTGTGAATGAACTGGCATGGAATGGGAACGCATAAAGCGCTGGATTCCCCATGCTAACAACAGTATTTTCTTTGGACCTCTGAGAGGGAGGGTTTTTGGGGGTTCCTTTTCCCCCTCTTTTTTCTTTGCAGTTGCAGCTAATCTTAACTGTAGGGGTTTTTTAATTGGCGTGTGGCATGCATTCAGCCTCTTATGGCTGTGCTGGCTGCTTTGTGTGCTGTAGTGATGGAAGGACAATCTCTGCAGGGTGGCACAGTCCTACAACAACAAAATACATCTCTCTGTGCTCTTAGAAACCTGAAAAGGTGTCTCTGTGCCTGGACCTTGTCAACCCTTCTCCCACATATCTGTTGGTTGATTGGGTGCATTAGAAAATCTTTTCCTACAACTCATGCTTTTCTAAATCAAAATGTATTCATTTTCCTCCCAAGTTTCTTTGAGCTTCTAGTTGTTGTTTAAATGTGTGGAAAGATGTAGTTGATGAAGAACCAAGTTTGCTGACTGTGGTGATTCTGGGGAAGTCTTCTCTGGTTTGGGGCAAACTTTGAGTAAGGACCCATGTCTCAGGGATGATCTATCTTCACTTACTCAATGACTTCTCAACATGTTACTGTTCAGGAGACTGACCCGTCTGGGGGTTTGGTAGGTTGTTTGTGGTGGCCTGTTAGTGATAGTTATCAGAGCCTCTTGAGGAAACAACATCTCTCAATCTCTGGTGTTCCAGCAGAGGGAATCTTTAGATACCAGACCCTGCTCTGTCTGGTGGGAGACTGGGTAAGAAGGCTTTGTGGGAGGGTTACTTGTAAAAGTAGGACTAGTTCTAATCTGCCCATCTTCTGGGAGAGAGGACCACTTGGTGGCCAAACTGAAAGCAATGGAGTAATGACTGTAGTCTTTTGCTTTTTAGCTTTTGCTTTATTTCCTCAGATGTTCCTGACAATACCTGGTTTTCCCTGCAGACTCTGGAGAGAAAACCCACCGTGTAGTCTGTGCACACCACAGGTCCTACTGTCACTAGGGGGATCCTGAAATGCCATGGGTATTCATGTGCCTAAAGATCACAGCAAATGCAGGTTGAGTGGGGGGCAACTACACAACTGTGACCATTGAGGAAAGAATTGGGGGGGTTTTTTCCATGAGGCAAAGTGTATGTGAAGTTTTGATTCTCTAAATGAAATCATTAGCTCTGTGATAGTTCAGATAAGAACAAGGTATCGTCTGATGCTCCACTCTCTACCAAAAGAAAGGAAACTGACTTTGAACACCATCTTGGCTTCCCTTGGTCAGTGCTGCTCAAGTGGGAGCTAAATGTGCAGCTGTTTTCCAAGAGTGTCCTGGCAAACATTCTGGGCAGCTTTCTTTTCAGTTCCAATGTAAAGCTCACAGGAAGGGAAGGTGGATACTCAACCCACATCTTCATGCCTGTAAGATCCTTCATTGTCTGTCTTGGATAAATCAGACGAATGTAACTGAAACCAGTGTAACCCAAAAGGTGAGGAAGCTCATACAGAGCCAAGCAAACTGTTTGGGTTCTGGCATTTCACTGGAGGCCCTTTTCCATAGACAGCAGCCCTTGAATCACCAGTTGTTGAAGGTTCTGTTTCCAGCTGGGATCAAGTGTTAGCACACGGGAGACTTGAGGAGCCTTATAAAGACCTGAATCCTTCATGCATCCTAAAGTTCAAGTACTGTGAATGAGCATTAAGTCATGACTGAGAACTTCCTACATCTGAGCAGAATCTTCCAACATTTGCTTTGTCAGGTACTTCAAGGTACCTTAAAAATTGGTGCTTAGAAGCCAGTTTGGTTCACTGTAGGGTCTTGAGGCACTGGCACAGAATCTGCTTTGGCATGGGAAAGCTCTTCTGTGTACTTGGAGTTTTCCCACTGTGAGCAGAGAACTGTGGCTCCACACTGCAGAGAAGGATTTTGGTTTGGAGCCAGAGATAATTTTTTGTTCCTTCCAAGTGATATGTTAAGAGAGCGAAGCGGCCTTCCTTAGTGCTACAGCCGTTGTAACGACATCGGTGGTTTGCCTTGGGCTGCATCATCTCAGCAAGTGTGTTCACACACCAGTTTGGTTTTACTTTTTTGCCTTTAGACCTCTAAACCTGTCAGGCTTAGCCAGCCTTCTGAGGCTCAGGCGGCTTTATAAACATTGGGTGGAACAGCCTTGGAGACCAAAATAAACCAGAAGAAAATGCAACGAAACCAAAGCCCTGGGAGTTACTGGAGTTGGCAGTTCTATGGCATCGGAGTTGTAGCTATTTGTTTTCTCTCTGCAACAGAGCAAAGCCAGAGCAAAGGGCAAGAGCAGGTTTATATGGCTGTGGGGTGCAGTGATGGCACCGACCTAGCTGTGTGAAGAGACTGAAATGCCAAGCTCGCTTTGGCCATCTCAAGACTTGGGGTAGCTTTATCTTCCACCTTCCTTGGCTGGATGGAAGAAAGGTGATTCTCCTTTGAACCTGGGCTTTGGGAAGGTGAGGTGACCTGCCCAGAGCCACAGAATGAGTCTGCTCGGGTGAGGAACTGAACCACAGCTGCTCTGTGTGCAGAGTTGTATTAGGAAGCTTTGGGTTGGAGAGGTTTGCTGTAGTAATTAGTGTGTTGCTAGGTGGGGAGAGATGTAGAGTCCCTGGAGTCCAAAGGCTGAGCCAGGCTCCCTGTGCTCCTGCTGAGGTTAAGTTTTATGGGGTTGCCCTTGATGCTCCATAAAATAAGCAGAATGCTACACATAAGGAACGCGGGTGATCAGAGATCACAATCGATTTTGTCTGTGGCTTTCTTCATGCTCTTGCACAGGCTGATTGTTCTCACTGTGTAATGGGTACTTAAGGGTGCAGGAGGAACATCTCTGCACACAACTGCCTGATCAGTGGCTGTCGCTCACAGCCCGATTTGGGTTTTTTGGTTCTCAAGTCTGTGATGGTAGCTGTGTTTGGAAGAATAAATAATTATCAACCCATGAATAGTGCAGTTTTATTCCCTGCAGTAACTAATCTTTAACCGTGGAAATGCTGTTGCAGTTTATCATCAGACCACCCTTCAGCCTGTAACCAGCACCAAACGAGTAGCTCTTAAAAATTAACCCAAGAGCAGGTTAACTCGGGCCATATTCTTTTTCCAGGATCCCACCTCTTTCATAATAACGCAGTGGAGTTTTCTTTTTCGGGGTTAATTCCCCACCGTATGTCAGCACAGGCCATTAACCTTATGGGCCCTTGCTTAATGTCTTGGCTGTAGTGACTCAGAGGGCAGCCCCAAACAGGGCTTTGCATACAGATATTGTTCTCTTTAAGATCTTGATGATGGTTTGACTGGCACATGAATAGGGTACATGAGAGCTAGTTGCTGTTTCTGAAAGCTAAATCGCGTTGGAAGGACAAACCCAACAACCCAATGGGTTGATGTGACATGGGAAGGAGGCAGGAGAAATAACTCACAGATACAGTGGAGGAAAAAGGGGAATGTGGCAGGAACAGACCTGTCTGGAGCCTTTCTCTTGTAGGTCCTGCTTCAGCAAAACACTGGAATGAACAGAATTTATAAGCCTTTTTTCGTATTTGTACAGAAAAAGGGCTTCACATACTGCTATTTCCTAGGATTTCTGAAGGCCTCAGTCCAGTCTAGTATTCAGGATTGGTGGGTAGTCTGAAGTTTAACTGCTGCCGTGAAAAAGGTTCATTGTCTGGTGAGCAGGTATCCAGCTGGTCCCAGTGAGTTTTACCCACAGAGAAGCAAACTCCTGTAAGCTGCTTGCACAGCTGTTAGAGTGAAAACTGAGTGAACCAACATATGCAGCAAACACAAAGCTGTCAGAACAGCAGAACTGATGCAGGTAATTAATTTGTATTGAAAAGTAATGTCATGGTGAGCAGCTGCTGGCTGTGGGATGTGTTTTGGCACTGGGCATCTGGAGGATGTCTCCAGGCTCCTAGTGGCTGGTGGCTTTGGGCACATTGCTTCAGCTCTGCAGTGCCAGTTTTCCATTTAAGCAGCAAACTGGTGGATGAGGAGTGTCTCCAACTGTGTGTTTGTACAGCAGTTAGCACGTTGACATGTTGAACTAGGGCCCTTAGCTGCTTGTTGCAGTACAAACAGCAGATGATAAGGCTGGTGCTCATTAGGAGATATCATGGGTACTCCGGCAATGGCTGGTGTGTTTGCTGGGTGGGAATGCAACTTGTGTGTTATTTAGCCAGTCACAGCTGATAGAGGAAACCTAACAGAATGATACGCTGTTTGCTGGATGTGCATGGCTGGGGGCAATTAACAGGGTGTTTGAAAGGTGGTCGGGGGAGACAGTCGGATCGCTGTTGAAGAGTACATTACCGAAACAAAAGAGAACTTGAGCTGGGGGGACAGTAGACCGGATAAGCTAACACAATTGGATTCTGTCAAAAACTAAGCTAAATGTTGAAGGCCTGCTCCTGTGTAAAATAAATCATAAATACACGTGTATCACCATGATTGAACCCAGAACCTGGCCTGGAAACAGGACCTGCATTTTTTGGAGGAAAGATCCCCATGCGTGGCCCAGCGCTGCAGTAGAGTGCCCGCTTCGTAGCTGCCGTTATTGAGCTTTCGCTATGTCACAGCGCATGCTGACTAGGACTCAAGTGCCTGGGTATTTGGGTTCTTACAAGAATGTTTCCTACAAGAAATGGAAACATTTTAAAAAAACCTCACAGCTGGTAGAGTTTCTGTGGCTGCCCAGTGACTGTGAATTCGGCATGGTTTTCTGTACTTCTCCAGTGTTGAAAGTGCCTGTGGTCATGTCAGAGATAGTAGGGGCATGCTTACGATTGCCGGAGAGATAGGGAATCAGAAAAGCTGGATTAATGCAGAAAGTGGGTTTATGTTTTTCATTTTGATTTGTCATTAACAATTTTGTCCATATTAAAAAGAACAGCAGATGAAGATCAAGAGGAAGAAAATGTATTTGGGCACAACAGTAAGGATCAGAGGATGCAGGGTGGTTAGAGCAGGGTGTCCTGGCTGTTGGCAGTGCCCTTGAGCTGAGCCCTTGTCAGAAACTGGGAGAAGGTAAATTTTAAATATCAGTCTAACATATTGGGGCATCACTGTGCCATGACCATATAATCATTAGCTAATGGTATAGGCTGAAGTAGCCAAACTTTGCTCTGATCAATGTAGGTAGTATATAATAGGTAAGACATTACTCAGTGCATTGCTTTAACTCATATTTTAAACTCAAACACTTTCAAAATGTAAGCTCCTTGGCCTGATGGTTGTTTGCCCCTAGCTGATTTGTGATTTATAGCTGTTGGGGTTGGTATGTCTGCAGGTAGCAGAGATCCTGACATTTTAGCTATGCTTACTGAATTCCTAGTGCAGGCAGTTACAAAGCAGTACTGGTGTTGCTGGAAGAGAATTGTTCACTTCATAGCAGGAAGATACAGTGGAGGGGGGAACCCCACCCAAACTTTTCTTCTTAATTGAATGAATTTAATTAGAATTTCCTGCTGATCTTGTAGGCTTTCATTACATACCAAGTATGATTAAAACATGGGGCACTATTAACATAAACTTGTTTACTCCATCCCTTTAATGGTATTACCTTCATCCTGAAGGGTGGCTAAATTGGGAAAGCAGATCTAAACCAGGGATGTAATTGAGCTTCTGGTCTCCCTGGAGGACCATCAGATGGGTCTTACTTTTGAGTTTCCCTAACTTCTCCTCCCTCTGCTGTCACAGCACCAGGCAGTTCATGTGTGTGTCACCTGGACTGGATTTGAAGCACTGGCCATTGCTACATACACCTCTGCCCTGGTGGGTTGTGGGGTTTGTTTTGGATTTGACAAAGCACTGTTGGGCTGATAAATACTATAAAATGACTGTTGCTTTATCTTGTTGATCTTCATTGATCTTAATGTACTGGACAGTGTTCCCAGTGGTGGTGGTTGGTATTTTCCAGCGTCATGTTGACTTGCATTGGTGATAACTGGCCTTATTTAATGTAGTTTCTAAAAATATGAACAGCTCCAGCTTTTCCTAGTGTTGCTGAAGCTTTTTTGGAGTTACTACCTGGGGTGCTTTACATAGCAATAAGACCTTTTACCTAATGGTTTTGTACAAGTAGGTAGGAGGGCTGTATTCAAATATAGATAGCTCTGCCTAAATAATTTCATAAGTGTTATAATTAAATAACTTCGCGGCAGAGGGCCCAGACCTTGGAAAAGACTGAATGGAGCCTGCAGTATTACATGCTATTATCTATCAGCAAACAGGTTAAGCTTGCTCAGAGCGAATATATTATAGAATTTTAAAGGTGCCTTGTTCAAACATGATCTCCTTCCCTTCAACAGACATTCCCCTCTCTCTCTTTTTCACTCATTTTCCCTCTCCCCATTCCCTTCTAAACTTAACAAAACAGAGAAAAAAATGTAGCTGTTGAAGTGGGGGCAGCACACCAGAGAGTTTTGATTTCATTTTTTAAGCAGCATTACTTTAAGCAGTAGTGCTGGAGTTTGGTTGTGTTTGTGTTCTGCTGTTGGGTATCTCCTACCTGAAATGGTGAAACTAATTGTAACTCACAGACTGTGATTCATGTCATCCTTGAGCTGCAGCTGCTTCTTGCTAAATCAAGCCACTTGGTTTAGTTGAGATCTAATTTTCCTCTTCTGCAGCTGAATTTTTAACATTTTTCCTTTTTCACATCTGAATCTTTCTTCCAAGTGGACTGTTTTAGGTTGTTGCATGCCTTTGGATGTGAAGGGAAGGTGATCTCAGTCCAGAGAGATCAGGATCAATTTTCCTTCTCAATGTCCATCATAAAGAATTGTAAGCTTTCACTTTCTCTCTAGATCTTGGCTAATTTATTTATCCTTTTTGCCTGTCCTTTCTGTAGCCTCCCCAGGAAGTACGTGTTTCCCATTTTGTCATCCCCTTTTTTCCCTAACAAGGATCAGGCTGCTTCATAGTAGAGGCGTTGTTTTAGAATGAGAGGAAGGTGGCTGTGCCCTGCAGGAGATGCTGCGATGTGCTAGGCATTTAATCTCATTGTCTTCTGGGTGATTCCACCAATGAAAGCTGTGACTGAGGCACTTTCGAAAGATATTTAGCATTCTCTTTTGGTTTTCATTGGGTTTTTTTTTTCGTGTGAGAGAGCAAGTTGCTATTCAAGATATTAAGTATTTCTGGTCATCCTGAAGCTTCGGGAAGTTTGACTTGGGTTAGTGGTAGAATCCTTAACAAAAACCCACCTAGCCAGAACTTTGCATCAGGAACTGGAATTCTTACACAGGAGGAGTAAAATACATGCAAGCACACAATGTTGCCTGGTTCAGTTTTCTGGAACCTCTCCTGCTGGTTGCCTTAGGAGTGATTTATGCAGAGAGGAGATGCGGTGCTGCATTGGTGTTAGTGCGCCCAGTGAAGGCGTGTTCCTCTCTCAAGTTTGTCTCATCCGGTGCCTGTTTTCAACAGAGGGAGGCTTCCACAGCTTTCAGTGTCCTTGCTGCTTGGTAGATGTACAAGTATTTATAAAGACTTTGAAGCATTCCTGTGTTGAGGGCTCTGCTAAACTAAGCTGTAAATAAAGTGATCATCAGAATAACTCGAAGGAATCTTCTGAAGAGAGCAAATGGCTGCTGGAGCACCATGGTTTGATTTGTTCACCTTTGGTCTGTAACAATCAGTCTTGGAGGTATCTGGGATGATGAAACAGCATTTTAACTGGAGTTCTTCAAGCTACTAGTTTAAGTTGGTTTTGTTTGTAGTTTTTTCTTTTCCATGGTTCCTTCCTGAATGAAGGACAAAGTGTGAGAAGTCTTCTTTCCCATTCAGATCTGGAGCTATGGCAGCAGTAGTGCTGGAGTTTGGTTGTGTTTGTGTTCTGCTGTTGGGTATCTGCTACCTGAAATGGTGAAACTAATTGTAACTCGCAGGCTGTGATTCATGTCATACTTGAGCTGCAGCTGCTTCTTGCTTAAGAGGTTACCACCTCTCTGCTCATCAGTTCAGTTTCAGTGCCAGCTCCTTGCCTGATCATGCCCTGACCTGCTTGGGTTGAAGCTGATTGGCGAGTGTGGGTTTAGCCTGGCTGCTCATTGCAGATAAGTTGGTTAATGTGTAACTGCTGAGAGGTGCAGCTCTGCCTGTGTTCTCCTTTGTTTTCCCCATAGTTCTACAGTGTAAACCCACGGCATTGCTGTCAACATCTTTTCCTTTTGAGAGCTGGCGTGCCCAGTTTATGCTTCCCAGGGAAAACATCCCTAGTAGACATGATGTGGGGCTGTGTTTAATTTCAAGGCAGAGCTTGTAGGGTTTTGGGGCTGATGGACCGCCAAGTGATGAAAGAAATTTGAGATAAGCCTCTTGTATACTGCACTTCAGCATGCCAGTAAAATTTAGGGCAAGTGTGGGGTGCCTTTGGTAGTTTTGTTTCTTGTTTTGGGGAGGCTTATTTTGGTGTTACGCTGGTTTTAGGAGACTTCTGTCTGAATATAATAGCCCAGTCTAGGATGGGTCCTTCAGCATTAGGTAACTGCTGATGTGACTCTTCTGTTGTGTGATACCATCAACGCTGTGGATACTGCTCTGCATTGCAGGGCTGCTATCATGTTTTGTTCTTTCTTGGAACTTTATTGCATATATTTAGAACTTCGAGTGAGCTGTGGGCTCATAGGCCTGAGGTGTCTTTAGTAGAGGTGGAGGAACAGATGGAGTAGGGTAGCCTCTCAGTGGAGATTTCTTTGCGATATCCAAGACCTGTGTTAATATTTTATCTTTGTGACAAGGCTTCTTAATGATCTGGTTTTTGAATTGTTAGTGTTATATTCTGAAACAAAAAAAAGCAGTAGGAAGTTGGCAAGGGCAGGTTTTGGTTTGGATGGTGATTTGAGGGGAGAGTATTTGCCACTGTTTGGCCATAATATATGATGTTTGTTCTCTTGAGTTGTATCTCTTCCATAATGCCTGTGTTAAAAGCATCTTCCAAATTAACTAGGTGAACTTTTGAGAGAAAAATTAAGTCCTCTAATGTTTTTATACGTGTGTAACACCCAAGTAAGTGTCTGATGGCGGCCTCTACAGTTCCTCGTCATTTTTCGCTTGAGCACTGGTTGCTTTTTTGCTCACAGTGCACTTCAGATAAGGTTTCAGTGCATTCTCACCTTCCTGTCTCTTCCCTTGGAACTTAATTTATTTCTAGCAGTTTTTCAAAGTGCTGTTCTACTAGTGTCTTGTTGATTGGGGAGGCACTGGTGGGCAGTTTAGGGTTTGCAGCCAAACCTTCTTTTACGTAATGTTTTTAATTGAACAGTGGCTTCATGTTCCTCAGAAGCTGGGAATCGGTGTTTATTTACGGAGTAGCAGGGACTGTCACACAGAATGAAGGTGAACACAGAGACTTTGTAACAGTTCCAGCTTGTCAGCAAAGTGTCATAATTCAGTGTCCCTGCAGAATCACGGCAGTGGTAAAGAAAGAACTGCTGTGTGGGTTTGTGCCTGTTTTGCTGAAGATACACTTCAGTAGAATGAATGGATGGTGGTGATGCATCTTAAATCTTCATTAATGAGGTGTTCTGTTTAAGAGCCTTCTCCCCATGTTGAAACTGTCACTTGTGGGGCTATAGGCAAAAAACTCAATTCTTGCTAACTCTTGAGTCGTGGAGAAAGCCACAGTGACACAAATTTGTCAGCTGTGCTGTGTGTCTGCATGGCTCCCATTGGCTTGGTTTAGGGTTGCATGTGATACTTGAGAAACTGAGGCATCAATAGCTGTGGAAACTTGAAGGCCACCCCTGCTTTCAGGTGGGTCAGAGTTGTTATTCTGTTGTCCTGCTGGTCGCAGAAATCCTTGATGAAATGATGGGTAGCCATTCATAAAGTACTTCCTGACGCCATGTCCTGTTGACTTGTATTTACTACCACCATTTCCTATGGGTTGTGTGATAACAGGAGTTTTTATCACCTGGACATGCTTCTTAGAGGATTGTGATTTTCTTGCACAGGTTGCTATTTCCTAAGACTCATATAGGGTTCACTCCCGTGCCCTTCTGCCCCTGTTCCTAAATACATTCTGGTTGCTCCTGGTCTCTCTGGAAGGGAGGAGGTTAGCTAGAATGTGAGAAACACATGTATTTATGACAGTTTGGAAAGGTGTATGTGTGGGTTCAGGAGAGCATAAGTTGCAGCCCCCCATGGAGCAGAGAGCAGAGGAGCTCTGTACCTGATACTGTCATTTACTTTGCTGCACAAAAAGAAAAACATCCCCAGATGTCCCCTGCAGCAGCCGCAGCAGCCACAGCATCTCATGGTACCCTGGCTGCTGCTGAGACGCTTAAAACACATGGACTGTAGAGTTCAGAAAGAAATCCTCTCCAGTTCAGTTCCTTGCAGAACTCAGTGAAGGAGTCTGCCGGGGTATAGGTTTTGTTTAATCTTGCTCTTTGTTTGTTTTGTTGGGTTATTTTTTTGTATAAGCCAAACCTCCTTTGGATCTGCGTTGCTTTTGAGTTATGTTACACTATTCCTGACAGCTGCTGAGAGGAGCTTTGCACTGGGGTATGAGGAATGAAGTTTTGGGCTGCTATTTAATAAACCTTTAAATTAAAGAAACAATTGTATGGCAATTTAATACAGGAAGTGCAGTGTTTGTGTTGATGGTGGCGAGGGGTCAGAGCAGCAGACCAGTTCCCAGTTGCTTGTTAATCTCAGTGTAAATCTATTGACATCAAATGGTGCGGCGGGGGGGGGGGGGGAANNGAAATAAGAATTTTTTTTCTTCCCCAGTAACTGGGGGTTTTATATAGTGAATTCTTGTGTTGGGATGAATAAGGAAACTTTCTGTAATGAGCTCTGTGACACATGCTCTAGCAACTGAGATAATTGACATGGGCACTCTGCACAGAGTGATTGGATTAGCTGCTGCAACATTCTGAGTAGGTTCTGTGATACTGACATTGTATTTGGTTTGTCGCCGCATGGGAGAGGGCAGAAATGTCCTGAGACACTGTTTCCTCAGAAGCACCATCAACACCCTCCCTATATTCCTTACTCCCCTTGCGGGCCAGACTTTGAACCCTCTGAAGTCAGCACTGAGTCCTGTGGCAGGGAAAGCCATGGAAGACATCCCAAACATGAAAGCTTCTTCTTTCTCAAGGGGGTTGTTTCTGCTCTGCAAAATAGTCCTTCAGGGATTTGTGCCCTTCCAGTACAGCAGAAAGAGTGTAAATAAGTCTTTCTCTGCCTCATCAGAAGAAGCAGTAATTCCAGTTGAGGCAGATGCTTGAAAAATAGTGATGGCTGTGGATCAAGGAAGAACATCTGTACCAGCAGTAGGCACAGGCTAGGACTTTAGTCCTAGTGCTTTGTGGGTGGCAAATAAAATGCTCTCCTGCACATCTTCAGCCACTTACCCTTTGACTCTTCATACAGGAGCCTCAGTGATACTTGCTGACTGCTGGTGAGATAGAGGGGGTTGTGTTTGCCTGGTGGTTTTTTTTTTAACCTGAAATACAGAAGGAAGTGGCAAATAGATGCTGGAGAATAATGTGTGGAGGACAGCAAGCAGAAGGAAGCTGGGAGGGCTCTACTAATGAGTCCAAATTGCTCGTTAAACTGCATATTACAAAAAGCAGTAACTGAGTGAGAACTAAAATGTTGGGTTATGCCATGAACTGTTAGGCAGTTATTAGTTTAATTACCAAAGTGAATTGTTTTCGTGATACTTTTACCTGTCTTGTGTAATAACTTGCTTTAGGACTGGATTATCTGTGCTGGTTGTTTAGGTGTGAGCTGAGGTGATGGCACCACATTTGCCACTTACTGCTCCTTCAGAAAGCAGAAGGCTGAACAGGGCTGCATACCTATCATGTGAGCACTTGCTGCTGGCCTGTCTCTGCTCACTGACTGAAAATGAAATCTACTTAAAACTATTACCTCGAGGACTTCTATAGGGTTAGTAGGGGAAAAAAGAGAAATATCTGTGGTAGAGCTAGGACATGTTCCTGCTATTCTTGTCAGCTCTTCCAGAAGCCGTGTTTGCCAAAAGCTCTTTATTAAGTACCGATGCGCGTGTTGTTTCTTTTGAAAGATGTAGCGGGATGAAAATTTTCGTGGTGGGTGGTACCAATCTTCTTTCTTTTCATTTCTTTTTCATATGTTGTGGTTTTACAGCCTCAATCATCTGCATTACAATTGCACGTGTTTCTGAGTTGGTAAAAATTAGTCCTGGGAGTAACAGTACAACAGATCCTCTTCCATACAGACACACAGGGGTTTTTTTTGCTTGGAGGTGTCAGAAAATGTTTTTTTTATCAACTTTCCATTATCGAGGTCTTTGCTGTAACTGGTTTCTCAAATTTATTGTGCCGTGGAAAGTTAGCATGCAGGGTTTTGAGAGGAGGGATGCTGTGTGATGCTAGAATACTTTGTTGTAGCGTCTGGTTAGTTTTTCACCTCCTTTTCCTAAGGTGTAAGAATCCCAAACTGTTTATTGATAAATCTGTATTTCTTCTTTTCCAGAGATATTAGCATGAATAACATCACGAGGCTACCAGAGGATGCCTTCAAGAACTTTCCCTACTTGGAAGAGCTGTGAGTATTTCACGCATGTTAAAGTTCTGCTGCAACATCAGATGGCTGCAGAAAAATGGAAGGTGGGTGGGGAAGTAGTGTTGAGTTGAGCCATGAACCAAGAAAGCAATTAAAATGTGAAGAATAAACCCGTCTTGTACACGTTTGGAGACTGGAACAGTAAATGCTACTGACAAAGGACCTTTTACGGTAGTTCTTTTAATGGTGGCTAGAGTGATGACACATAGTAATTACAGTGTTTTCCAGAGATAACAGGAGAGGACTGTGATTACCATTGTTTCTGAAGGAGCTACAGTGTAGCCCTTGCATAAGTGCTGTGAAATAGATGTTTAATTTACTAAGCACTGCCTTGTGACCCGCATCAGAAGTTTGAGTTCTGTGCTGCAGAGCTGCCATGATCTTAGACCCTGTCAGAAGTTCTCACGCAAGTTCTCATCTCCGTGTTGTCCTGTTCTTTTTATAGAATCAATTTTGGCTGGAAGAGACGGTCAATATCATAGTGTCCAGCCTTGTGGCTGCCTTTTTTTTTTTCAGGCTTTACTTGGGTAATACTTACACTTTTGAATCCTTGAGCCGAAGCTTGTGTGTTCAGTGTTTTGCTGAAATGATAACTGCGATGCCTTTGGGAAATTCAGGTGCCCTTTCACAGCAGAGCCCTACATTAGACTTGATTTCTGAGTCAATAGGGAGAAGGCTTTCACTTCAATTACTGCTTTAGTACTATTATGTGACAAGTCACTTCTGTGTGTCTTAGTTCCCTTATCTGTGAAGAGAGGGTAATAGTTCAACTTTTGCCAGAGAGTACTAAGAACTTCCAGTAATAAGCACTAGATAAGACAAACCCACTGCACTTTGCTTTGCTTTTCCTGCATTTGCAGTGTCAAAGTAGCACTTATTTTATCAAAGAGGGTTTAGAATACAAGGTAAGACTGCTCTTATTTGTGACCTGGGCTAGACTGAGACTGTGAATGCAGCCTTGAGAGATTTTGTCAGTAAATGCACCTTGGGGAATTAAAGACCTCATTTCCCCAAAGAGACAAACCATTGTTGAAGGGAAGCAGTCTTCAGACTTCACAGCTGTGGAAACTTAAGCAACACATGAAAGCCATTCATAGAGGGCAGCAGGATAAATCAGTCCCATAGCAAAACTGCAGGTAGCGCCCAGAATCTTTTGATTCTGGTTTTTGCTTATAACCAAAAGAGCCTCCAGCACCTTGCTGAAGCAAAGCCATTTAAAAATGGGTAAGAGATGGCTTTCTTGCTTGTGGAGAAAGGCTTATGTTCCTGAAAGTCTTCTGTGTTTTCTTCCCGTGCATGTCAGCTATGACAGATGATCTGATAAGGTGATGTACCTCTCCTTCCAGTTTTGGTCTCTTTTATACCCTGGCAACATAGCAGCTACCATTACTAAAACTCTTAAATAACTTCTCCTCTGGTTAAGTAGTTTTCACTGAGGTCAGCACAATTGTGAAAGCGCAGTTGAGCTTACTTAGGTGGCATGAATCGTGTGTGATAGCTTATTTCATGCTTTGCAGGTGCTGGTTTACGCCTTCAGATTTTACGTGTTTGTGCTATAGTGCACTAGAGTGCACTGTTGGGGAGAAGACCCCACCAAGGTCAAGAGATTGATTAGGATTTCAGGTGGTGCGTGGACACAGTTTAAGGAAGGCTCTATGGGATGAATTACTCAAATTGAAAGATAAAGCCTGGGAAGTGTTCGCTTGGCTCAGAATTTCTCCTAGCCACCATTCCCCGTGCGCACCCTGTGCCTCTGTATGTTTTGTTAGACTGTATTTATAATCTCTTTTTGTTGTAGTTTGAAAATTGCTAGCATTTTCAAATGTGCAGCACTTGTGCTTTCATTAAGAATAAAGAAAAGTTGTTGTGTTGCTTTTAGAGGACCCCTCCCGCACCAGGAACTTGTCTTGGGGGAAGGTGTCACTGGTACCGGACCTGCCCCAGATGTGCATGTCGGGGTAGCCTGTAAAAAGCAGAGCGAGCGGTTTGCTTTGGTCAGTAGTAGTAGCTCTCTGTCTCTCTCATGTAGGCTTTGTCTTGGGCTGCGGGCTCTCAGCCAAGTGCCCCCCCACTGCCTGGTGGTGGTGGGGTGGCGGGGAATGTGGCTCAGCCGCTGTTTTCCAGCGACGCCACTGCTACTGCGGGAAGAGCAGATGCACTGCGTTTGCGTAGCTCCATGCCCCCGGCCGGACTACCAGCTGTGATTCGCCTCGGCTTCCAATGGCGCCGATTTGCCGTGGTTTGGAGGTGTACCTATAAGCTCTCCCCGGCCCGGCGCTAGCTGCGAATTTGCCGCAGGTTTTCCAGTGGTGCCACTGCTTTGGGAACGGAGGACGCTCCGGTTTGCACAGCTCCCCGCTCGGTAATGGGCAGCCCTTGCGTTTGTCGTGGTTTTTCTTCAGCAGTGTTGGGAAGACCCTGATTCATGCCGCTGTGCCCCCCAGCTCTACACAGCCCTATTGCTTTTGGCTTGAACCTGATGCCGCAATCCGATCCAGGTACTTAGAAGCAAGGTTTCAGTGCAACCACCCCCCCCCCAGCGCAGCCTCAGCATTTGTGGTAAGCTGGGGTACCCTCTCTTCCCCCCTGGAGCTGAGACAGGAGGAGAGAAGAGAGGAGAGGGTCTTGAGAACCCCCTCAGTCTAGTGCGGAGTGTGGAGATGGCCCTGTTGATACAGCCATGCAATCTGTCTCCATCTTGGATCCCCCATGTGACTGGGGTTGTGCGATGGATTGCTGCCATTTTGGAGAGACTGGTCAACAGGAAGAGAAGCTGTTTGTCATTTTCTGCCATTGGGGAAGACTGGAGGTGCTTTAAGTTTGGAGGAGAACTCTTTTGTGTGCAGTTGAAGAAAAGCAGAAGGACTTGAGAATCCTTGAATCTTGGATCGGAAGGACAGAGACTGGAGTTTTGTTGGAAATGCATGTCGCCCGCACTGGGGGTGTGATTGGGGCGTTAAGGGAGAGGGTGGTAGCACTTGTCTCTGGTTAGCACGCTCTTGTTGTCCAGATCTCTGACGTGACCCAAGGCCCCCAAACGATAGTGACTTCCCATGGTATTTTTTCCTCAGCGTAAAGGCATTTTGTGATGTACTTTCTAGTTGGAGGGCACCAACTTGCTGGGTTTTATTTTCCTTTCTTTTTCCTTTTTTTGTGTGTATAAGTTCATAAACTTCTGTCCAGTATCCTAAGCTATTCGTTGTCTGGCAAATTTATCCGAGATGTCATCGAGACCTTACTGTGGAACAGTTCATTAATCTGAACCCATTACACTTTTCCATATGCTTTATAGTTGCATTTCACACCAGAAAGTTGAAATCCCCAAGCAATTCTGTTTTTCCAACTTGAGATGACTATGGGAGACTTAATTTTTTCCCTGCATATAATGAAGCAATAAAACCTAACTGGTGGGTGTGCAGGTTGTATAACTTCCATAAACCCTGGGGTGTGTCAGGAGGTAAAGGAAAAAGGCAGAGCCTTCAGCCATCATCTGCTGTGCTTATTGCTTAAGAGCCATGTGCTATGTGTATCTCGCTTTCCCCTTAAATTCAAGCATTTCAGTTTGCAAAAAAATAGGTGAGAATAAAAGTCAGAACTCTGTGTGAATACAGGGAATCATTAAGTTGTTCCTCGTGTGCTTATGTGAGATGTTAAACTTCTGGAAACAACCCAAAAGCCAGCAACTTTGCAGCGAAGATGATGCTTGTCAGATCTTTGGACATATTCTAATCAATCACAGAGCCTTAGTACAATAGAAAAAGCTTAACTATTTTAATTTGATATTCAAGTTAGCAACTGCAGCCATAGAGAATCTCCAGAAAGATTCAAAAGAAAAAAAAAAACCCCTCCCTTCAATTGAGCAGCTCTCACTGGTGCAAAAAGACAGAAGACTGAGAAAGAGAGCAGAGCTGTAAGCAGACAGCATCTGTGTATAGCCAAGGCTTGGGAGCCAGCTTTGAGTTTGGAGCCTGTTTGCAGAGCTTCTGGCTATGCCCAGCAGCACTGTGATAAGGAATGTTTCTTCCTTCTATTTAAAGACCTGCTTATGGTCTGACACAAGTCAGGTCTAGGTTCTCTTGCTTCAATTCACATTCTTCCTCGAATGAGCATAAAAAATTGAAACAAAAGCAGTTTACCTGCTTAATAGCGATGACCAGCACCAGACATGATTTTGCTTTGTTCTGCTCACTTCTTTTTCTCTTTGGGGCTTCTGTGTCTTTGCCACTTGCTGACAGAAAAAAACCAGCCAGTCCTACTTCCCAGTGTACAACCACGATTTTCCCTCTCTGCTCTAAGAGCATTTTAAAACTTTTCTTGTGTCTTATTCATAGTTGGATAGATCCAAATTCTGACTGCCAGGCACTAGCCAAGTTGCTTTTTCAGTGTAGAAACCTGGATGTGAGACTTGATGCCCAAGAAAAGGCAGAGCTAAAGCAATGTGGTGTCTAGCAGTGTGGTCTGTGCTAGCAGTGGCTTTCCCATCTAGAGCTTTTCCTAAGAATTGCATATATAAAGGAAATGAAAAGCCTCCAAATGGATTGGAATGCAGTAAGCACACACAGCCCATGGACTATAGCAGCTCTTCATCCAGGAGACAGCCCCAGACCTTTCTGTTTATACCATGTCTTAGCCGAGCTGTTAGTCAGTGGCTCTGGTTGATGAGCTCTTGTTAGTTCCTTAATTAATGTTGCAAAATAGTATCGCCCAATTTAATTTGGGTGCAGTTAGCTGGGCTGTGTAGGCAGCTGAGACAGAGCACTGATTAAGTGGATGGGATTAGAAAGTACCGTAAGAGCTGTTTAAAATGAGGGTTATTTCTTTAGTGCGATGAATTATTTGTTAGTCTGGAGACATCTTGGAAGTTCGTTTTCCAAATGCTGAAATGAACACTAGCGACCAAAAGAGAAGAGCAGACTTGTAAAAAAACTAAACCTGCTCAGTTAAACAGTGCCTTCTGTGTCACCCGAGTGCCTTGAGGTACCCACATACCCATTCTGTGCTGGTTTTAGATGCGCTGAGTGATCTGCACAGTACTGACATGTCAGACACAGATGGGAGACTGATGGCCGTCAGGGTCAGGTAGAAGAGGGTATCAGAAGTCGCAGAAGCACAGAAATCATTAAGGTTGGAAAAGACTTCCAAGATCATCCAGTCAGCTCAATGACACCCTACCCCCTAAACCATTTCCTAGTGCCATATCTGTATGTTTTTTTGAACCCCTCTGGGGACAGTGACTTCACCCCCTCTGTGGGTGGCCTATTCCAGTCCCTGACCACTCTGTCAGGAGAGAAATTCTTCCTGATGTTCAATCTAAACCTTTCCTGGCACATGACCCTAAATAGCACTGTACTGACTGTCTTGCAGAGTATCAAATTTTGAGGTATAGTGTGAGTTTTCATACTTTAGAGATGTTGTCCTGTGTGTACGTTACGCCATAGGCAGAGGGATTCCAACTGAGTCTGCCTGTTGGGCTGTGTGCCCCTGCTTACTGCTTCATTGTATGTGTCACTTACCATATGGCTGTAGGATTCTTAAACTGTGTAAGTGACACAAAAATTCTCCATCTCTGTGTAACTGGTAGCCATCTGGAAGCAATTTGCAAATGATTGGAACAGCACTGGTCAGAGTCTGCAAGGAGCAGACCACCAAGGCTTTTGCCGCAGCAGTTAAGAAAGCGCGTTCTTGAGAAAACGTTAGCGTAAATGTGCTGCAGCCCTGAACTTGATATGGAAACTCAGTCCTTGAAGAATTTTGCCACGATTTTCTAATCATAGCTTTGAGTATTTGTAGAAAGCTAGAAAACAGAAATACAGTTAGACAATGCAGCTTTTTTAGAAAGCAGAAACCATTTTCCAGTGTGAAACTAACTAGAAGAGTCAGGCTGTGCTGTGTTTTTGTGCTTTTCTAAATTATTGCAGCTGCTTCTAAACCTTAAAGTTATCATTGAAATACTTCACATTGCCTTAGATATGATTTCCATTCACTCAATTTGAGAGAGGCCTGCTACATTAGTTAAAAAAGTCTCATCGAGAAAGGCAAGTCAAAACGAATTTTATTCTTCACCAGTTTTGCAATCTGGCTTTGGAGACTTGAACTACTCGAACAAAGCAGAGTCTCCCTGGCTTTATGTCCATTTGACCTTGTTTTGATTTTCCTCTAACCCTTTGTAATGTTGCTGTATTAATGGCCCTGCACTGATGGTGACGTTTAGACAATATGATATTGGCACTCTGGCTGCTGGCCCGTGTTGCAGAGAGGCAGAAGACAGCAGGCTGTCCCACTAGCTGGCTATGGGTTGCCTGCGACACAAGCCTGAAGTTCTGAAAGAAAGCAACCAGTCAACCTTGGGGCAGGGCTCTGACCTTCTCCACCAAGGGCATGGGAGGATGCTCTTTACTCTATGCTTGTCATGGTTTTGAAGACCATATCATGCCTGGTAATACTGCAGTGGAAAGAATCTCTCCTGAAAGCACTGAGACACATCAGGGTTCACTTCCCTTCCAGATGTGTACTGATGCCAAGCTCTGTAGTATTTCTGGCTTTTGTTGATTCAAGATATGAAACAGTCTCTCTTCTTATGATGCTACCTTCACACACACGTATGTATGTCTATATATGTGTTTTTATCATTAAACTTTGTGAAGGTTTTTATTTAATGGCTCGTGAAAATGGCTAGGGAAAACAATAAAAGGAAGATGTAGATCAATAAAAGTTTGTTTCCTGAAAGACAGTGCTCATCTGCTTCTTGAGAAGCAAACAAAACAGCTTGTGGGCAGATGGAGTTTTTCAGGAAGACAAATAGTACAGATGAGAATCTACTTGACTAGTTAATTGTATTTCTGCTGATTACAGCTCTGTCCTGGTTTGGGTTATTCTGTGCCAGTTGAGATTTCCCAAGGTCTTTAAAGCACAACAGAAAACCAAGGATAGTATTTAGGACAAAAAATGGTTAAAAGATAGGTGAAGGGAAAAAAAACCTGCAAACTGCTAGGAAGCCTTTTCCTTGTAATGCTGAGGAACACTGATCCTGCCCTTCTTCCAGCTCAGGGCTAAGAAAGAGGAAAACAGAGACATGGAAGATGGATTATCTTTCGCTAGGTTCATGTGGTGTAAGAGCAGAGAGAGAACAAGACTGCCACTCTGCTGTGAGTGAACAGCCAAAAAGAAGGGCCTTCCTCTTATGTGGGCCATGTGTCATCAAAGAGGTCAGGTGTCAACCAGGGAGAGCGCTAGTAGATCTTATTTAAACATCTCAAGCCTTTCTTTCTTCAGGCAGAGTCTCTGACCGTGGCTTTTAATTGACAACATACATTTTCATAGAATCATTAGTGATAGGAAGGGACCTTGAAAGATCATCTAGTCCAATCCCCCTGACACAGCAGGATCACCTAGACCAAGTCATACAGAAACGTATCCAGGCGGGTTTTAAACGTCTCCAGAGAAGGAGACTGGTCCCAGTACTGACCCTTGGGGGACTCCACTAGATACAGGCCTCCAACTAGACTCTGCCCCATTGACCACTACTCTCTGGCTTCTATCCTGCAGCCAGTTCACGATCCACTTCACTACCCGATCATCCAGTCCACACTGCCTCAGTTTGGCTGTGAGGATGTTGTAGGAGACTGTGTCAGGTGCCTTAAGTCAAGAGAGACCACATCCACCACTCTGCCATCATCTCTCCACCTGGTTACGCCCTCATAAAAGGCTATCAGGTTGGTCAAGCATGAATTCCCTTCAGTGAAGCTATACTGCTTGTCTCTAATAACCCTCTTGTCCTTGACGTGCCCAGACACCGCATCCAGGACAAATTGTTCCATCAGCTTTCCTGGGATGGGGGTGAGGCTGACCGGTCTATAGTTACCTTGTTCTTCCTTCTTACCCTTTTTGAAGATTGGAGTGACATTTGCTATCCTGCAGTCCAGAAGTACCTCTCCTGATTCCCATGACTTAGCCATGANAGAAGTACCTCTCCTGATTCCCATGACTTAGCCATGACTTAGAAAAGATGATGGAGAGTGGCCTA
>VXBP01004346.1:0-42817 GCA_013400115.1 Rhinopomastus cyanomelas
TGGTAATACTGTGATACTGTGATACTGTGATCTCCTGATGTAGTGCCTATGGAGAATATCTCATCACATATGGAAGTGCAGATGTGCAATAGGTACTTGCATGGCTGCCTGGCCCGTTTGTAGTTCAGCTGACCATGTAGTCCTTAATATCTCACTGCAAAGTGTCACACAAGTTGTTTAGGGAAAGATCCTCAGAACCACAGAAATCTGGTGTGGAGGAGAGCTATTTGTTCTGTGTCATAGACTACAATGATGAGTAATACAAAATGTAGAAGAGTCCTTTACTGAAGGACTGGACTGAGAAATGGGGGAATTATGTCTCAGTGCTACTTGATAAGCATGACACAGCAATTTCCAACTCACAAACACATCTCAGAACTATGGCACAGCAGTTTCAAACTCACACACATTTCTTGGAACTATAAAACAGCAGTTTTACGACATGGCACTGTTGTGAGTATGCATGGTGCTTATTGGAATCAAGCAGACCTGAATGCTCCCTTCATGCATATGAATGGTGTTTCCTAAATGAAAGACCTGTGTTCAGTACTGATAGTGTGATTACCCACCATCAAAGATCAACCAAAGATGGACTTTGTGGGACGCTGTGAAGATCCAGATTCGTGGTGTGACTTACCTTGCTCTTTCTTTTTCTTTTGCAAGATTTCACTAACCTTTCCTTCTCTGACTTCCTTCTTGCTCTTTCCCCTGTTTTGATTCTTAATAATAAAAGCAACTGGTTGATATCATCTGGCCTAATTTGCATCTTCATTTCACCCTTGACATGAAATTGAATCAAATTTTTGCAGGCCCCCACTTGAGTCTTGACATTTTAAATTGGTGTCAGAAGTGGGACTCCTTGGTGTGAGTGCTGGATCCTTTAGCTTTTTTTAAACTGTGTTTGAGCAAACTGTGTCTCAGGGAGTCAAACGGTGGGAATTTTCAGGATAAAATTTTTTTAGCTCTCTGAGATGACCACCCCTTTTTAATTGGTGTTTTGTGTAACAGGATGAAAATTGTGTTGCTTGCGTCTCAGTATCAAACCACCCCTTGTTTCTGCCCATTTGTCTTGTGTGGGCTTTTGCCTACTTGCTCTAGGTGTAGGTGCTTCTCAGGTAGGAAGGGGTGGAAATTTTGTGGTGTACCTTACCTAAGTGCCTCAGCGTGCATTAAGGGAGAAAATGTGAATGTGGGTGATAGTAAGAGTCTATTGTATGATTTATTGGTAAATAATTATTGTGCACCACCTGCTATATGCAATGAGTACTGGTACTGGGCACAAGTTAATTGGTGTAATATTCAGAGTATAGTAGATTAAGCAATCTCTTTGCAGAGAAATGCTGGGTTACAATCAGGGAAAGTGAAACCAATTATGTGTGTTGTACTAGGTATTTGCTTGGCTGCAGCTGTAAATATAATAGAAATTCAACATAAGGATAACTTAGAAATTGTAGATGTTTTGTGAGATCAGACACAGTCCTTGCAGGACCAGATGAAAATATTCACCCACTGATACAATGCAGATCAAGTAGACATTTACCAAGACAGAATTGTCTATACGTCTTTGGCAGAAAGGATCTATAGGGTTTTACTCTTGGAGTTTTAAAGAGGTAGAGAAATGGTATATTGTGTGGGAGAAAAATCATAGAATCATTTAAGTTGGAAAAGACCTTTGAGATAACTGAGACCAGCCATCAACCCTACTTTGTAAGTTCACCCCTAAAACAGATCCCTCAATACTATACCTAAGCATCTTTTAAACTCATCCAGGGATGGTGATTTAGCCACCATCCTGGGCAGCCCTGTGTCTGATCACTCTTTCTGAGAAGAATTTTTTCCTAATGTCCAGTCTAAACCTACCCTGTTGGAGCTCTAAGCCATTCCCTCTGCTTCTGTCACTAATTACATGTGAGAAGAGACCAGCACCAACATCTTTACAATGTCCTTTCAGATAGTTGTAGAGGGCAATGGGGTCTCCCTAAGCCTCCTTTTCCTCAAACTAAACAGCCCAAATTCTCTCGATCTCTTATCATAAGATGTATTCTCCAGGCCCTTCACCAGATTTGTTGCTCTCCTCTGCACTCGCTCCAGTACATAGATGTCTCACTTGTACTGAGGTACCCAAAACCGGACACAGTACTCAAGATGTGACCTCGCCAGTGCTGAGTACAGGGGGACAATCACCTCTCTACTCCTGCTGGACGTGCAGTTTCTATTACAGGCCAGGCTGCTATTGGCCTTGCTTGCCACCTGAGCATGCTGCTGCCTCATATTCAGCCTCCTGTGAATTAGGACCCCAGGTCCTTTTCTGCTACACTGCCTTCCAGCCACACTTCACCAAGCCTGTAACGTTGCATGGGACTGTTGTGACTTGTTTGTGGTTAGCTTGGTTTTGAGGGAAGCTGAGTATACCATATGCCAGCATCCAATTGTACTTAGAGGACCTTTCCAAGTAGTTAAACCTTTCTCAGCAGGGACACCACCCATCCCCTGACCAGGTGGTACAGAAAGCTTCTGTGTGAAAGTGGTATACTCAGATAGAATATGATTGTGATGTTATTCAAATATCAGAGGTTGCAACAAAGAATCTAGAAATTTGGTAAAAGACAGATGTGGATCTAAAGGTAAATACATCTCCTCCAGTTGTGAAGATTGCACCTTCACTTTCAGAAGAGTTGCAAAATGTCTGTGTCACAGACACCTAAGCATGGAAAGAAGGTAAAATGTGGAAATACTGAGCTATAGCACTGCAAGTGAAAACTGGCCAACAGTTAATCATGGAAAAGGAAGTGAATGCACAAGTGAGACAATTAATAACTGTGTGGAGTGTATTTCAACATGAAGCCTCCTCCTCCTCCGATACCATCTATATCTATACTGATCCTTTTCCTGTCTTTAAAGGGTGTACTGACTGGTTCAATTTTTGGGAACAAAATGGGTGGAAAATATATAGGATTCCCATTCGGCAGAAGGAAAAATTTCAACATATTTTGGCCATTGCTAGGCAGGAAGATTTTGCCATAGCATGAATTGCTTCTCACCAACAGGACAGCCCTTCTGTTAGTTAGTGGAACAATAAGGTGGATAAACTAGCCAGATTTCACCCCTTGCAGAGTAACTCAATAGCTGAAGATTTGGGACAATTACTAGAGTGGTTTCACGTGAAAAGGAAACATGTTATAGCTAATGATCTCTACAGGGAAGCTCAGGTTAGGTGCTACCCTGTGAGTAAAAAATGCTGTAGGACTTGCACTTCTGTGCATGGACCAGTGTCCATCGTCTTAGAGAAACACCCCTTAGAAGAGACTGCCTTGCATCTTTGGCAACGGAAATTCCTGTGGGAGGCTTGGCAGATGGACTATACTGGCTCCTTTTGAAAATCAGAAGATAAACTATATGTTTATTGGTATTGGTAGGAATACAGATTATTTCTAGATTGACTCAAACTGAAGCCTTTGCATGGGCCACAGGAGACAACATGGTGAAGGCCTTAAAATTTGGTTTGGGGTTCTCCCCAAACCACAGACACTTCAACAGACAATGGCTTACAGTTTTCTAATAGAGTGGTACAAGATTGGGTGACAGAAGAAGGAATAACACAGGTACTCCACACACCCTATTGCCCACAAACTAATGTAATAATAGAAAGAACAAACGAACTCTTAAAGTGTTTTCTTAAACCTCATGAGCTGAGATGAGTGGAACAATGTGTCACCCAGATAAACAATTGGTGGTGAAAAAAATGAATTTCCTAAAATCATGGCATTCTGTCCAAAAGCCCCTACCGTTAATCCAGCCTTTTTTTGGCTCTGATCATGCCAAGAAACCATTAGTCTCATTTTCTAGGACAACTTGTCTTGGTAGAACTTTCTACCATGAGAAATGTACCATTTGGGCAAAGAGGAACCTAATGAGGTTTGACAAGAGTAAGTGCAGAGTCCTTCACCTGGGAAGGAGTAATGAGATACATCAATACAAGGTCAGAGGTGTTCTGCTAGAGAGCACCTCTATGGAGGGGAACTTTGGAGTCCTGGTAGACAAGTTATCCATGAACAATGTGCTTTTTTGACCAAGAAGGCCAATGGTATCCTGGGGTCTATTAAGAAGAATGTGTCCAGTAGAACAAGGATGTTTCTCCTCCCCATCCACTTTGCCTTAGTGAGACCATACCAGAACTATTGCATCCATTTCTGGGCTACCCAGGCCAACAGTGACAGATCTGCTTGAGAGAGTCAAATGGGGGGGTGGGCTACAAGAATATCAAAGAATAACAGTATGGCTAGGGTTGGAAGAGACCTCAAAGATCATGTAGTTCCAACCTCCCTGCATAGGCAGAGACACCTTCACTAGACCACACCCTATCCAACTGGCTTTGAACACTTCCAAGGGTGGGGCAGCCAAACTTCCCTGGGCAACCTGTTCCAGTATCTCACCACCCTCACAGGAAAGAATTTCTTGCTAATATCTAGTCTAAATCTCCCCTCTTCAAATCTGTAATCCTTTTCCCTTGTGCTCCTGCTACACACCTGTGTGAAAAGCCCTACCTCAGCTTTCTTGTGGGTCCCTTCAGATCTTGGAAAGCAGCTAGGTCACCTGGGAGCCTGCTCTTCTCCAAGCTGAACAACCCATGAGGATCCTAAAGACCTTTTTCTTGTCTGAACATATCTCACCATATTAACAAAAACCCTACACAGGCCACACCCTGTGGGGTCATGGAGACTTGTCTTTGTCTGGGCATGCCCCAACGTGTCCAAGGCAAAGGGATACAAACCAAACAGAAAACATGGCCCATCTGGATTGGCTGGACTTTGTGATACTTTTCAGGGAGATGGGGTGAAAGGGAGGGGGACACAGGGAGATAAAAGTGACCCTCCAGATCCCCAACTTTTGGAGATCTCCCCCATTATACAGAGAACACTGAAAGCTGCAGACACCGCACTCAGGGCATCAAGAAAAGAAGAAAACACCATGAAAGCTGCACCTGGGACAACACACATGGAACTCTGCTGGTGGCGATCTTTTTCTAACCTTTCCTTACATCTCCCCTGCCTTCTTTCTTTTCTTTTCCTCTCTCTCTCTCTCTCAATCCTTTCTTATGCAGTGCTGCTAAAATAAAACTACCTCACTAGTATTTGGTTCTGCTATCAATTTATTGAAGTGCATTTCTTGAGCATGTTTGCGTCCCCCCTACACTCAATGATACGATTTAACTTCGCACGAATCATTGAGCGTCCAAACCGGATCATGACACAGCCTCAACTTACTCAGCCTGTCCTCATAGAGAAGGTGCTCCAGACCTCTAATCATTTTAATTGCTCTCCTGTGGACATAAATAAGGAGCTTCATATCCTTACTATGTTGAGGACTCCAGAACTGTACACAGTACTCCAGGTGGCAACTCACAAGTGCAGAGTACAAGAGCAGAAGCTCCTCTCTCCATCAACTGTCACTGCTAGTTTTGATGTGGCCCAGAACATAGTTGTCTTTCTGGGCTGCAAGCACATACTGACAGCTCATGTTAAACTTATGGTCCACCACCACATGCAAGACCTTCTCCTCAGGGCTCAATCCTTTCCCCTTCCAATCTATATTCATGCATGGGATTGCCTTGACCAGGGTGCAGAACCTCGCACTGATCTTTGTTGAACTTCATGCCATTTGCATGAGCTTACTTTTTGAGCCTCAATGTCTTTCATGATGGTATCACTTCCCTTCAGTGTGTTGACTTTTACACACAGTTTGGTGTTGTCAGCAAACTTGCTGAGGGTGCATTCAGTTCCACAAAGATGTTAAATAACACTGGTCTAAGTACCAACACTTGAGAAACAGCACTCATCATGCATCTCCATTTGGACACTGAGCAATTAATCACAAGTCTTTGGGTGCAACCATCCAGCCAGCTCATTATTCAACAAGAGGTCCATCCATATAATCCATGTCATCCCATTTTAAAGATCAGAATGTTGTGCAGGACAGTATCAAATGCTTTGCACAGGTCCAGGTAGATGACATCTGTTGCTCTGCTTTTCTTCATAGAATCATTACGGATTGGAAGGGACCTCGAAAGGTCATCCAGTCCAATCCACCTGCAACAGCAGGATCACCTAGACCAAGTCACACAGGAACCCATCCAGTCGGGTCTTGAACATCTCCAGTGAAGGAGACTCCACAACCCACCCTGGGCAGCCTGTTCCAGTGCTCCGTCACCCTCACCATGAAGAAGTTCCTTCTCTGGTTGATGTGGAACATCTTATGTTCCAGCTTCACCAGGGTTGTGACCCTGTATTGATGAGGCAGGACTTGCCTTTGGTGAAGCAGGGTTGGCTGCCACCAATCACCACTTTATTATTTTTTTTGCCTTAGCAAAGCATTCAAGACAATCTGCTTTATGATCTTGTCAGGCACACAATGAGACTGACTGGCCTGTAGCCCTCTGAGTCATCTTTTTTTTTTCCCATTTTTGAAAATGGGAGCTATATTTTCACTTTTCCAGTCAGTGGTATCTTCACCACACTGCTATGACTTTTCAAATATGATGGACAGTGGCTTTGCAATTTCATCCACCAGGTGTTTCATGAGCTGTGGGTGAATCCCATCCAGTCCCATGGACTTGTTCACCTTCAGGTTCTTTAGATGATCTAGAACCTGCTCTTTGTCTGTAGTGGGGAGATCTTCCCTTTCCCAGCCCCTGTCTTTGGCCTCTGTAACATGTGTGACCAGAGTCCTTGCTGGTGAAGACAGAGGAGAATTGGTTTTTGAGTACCTTGGTCTTCTCTGCATCTTGGGTGGCCAGCATTCCAATTTCCTTTTGGAGTGGGCCTACATTTTGCCTGTTCTGTCTCTTATCATTGACATACCTATAGAAATTTTGCTTGTTGCCCTTAACCCTTCTTGCTAGATCAAATTACCTCCGTGATTCTGTTTTCCTAACCCAATCCCTTGCTTCTTTGACTGCTCTGTGCTTCTCCCAGGTCATCTGTCCTTGCTTTCATTCTCTGTAAGTTATTGTCCCGCTGTATTCAGCACTGGTGAATCTCACATCTTGAGTATTGTGTCCAAAACTTATCAACTGTTAGGATTATCTGAGCTGTTTGCTAACACAACATAGATAATATACCTCTGTTGACACCAGTCCATTGAGAACTGGACAGTCCTTTTCCTTTTGTTATCATTTTTATGTATTCCTAGGATATACTGAGAAACATAGAGCTGAACTTTAAGTAGTAGTATTATGTAAGTATGTAAGTAATTTTAAGCTTCATTATTTTAGTTATTTTAGACTATTAGGTATAAGTAACTCATGGTGTGGGAGAGAAAAGTGATAAATATTCCATAAAGCAGGAAATTGAAGCCTAAGCTGCACGTGCATTTTGGGTTTGGGGGTAGGAAAGCTATCTTTTTGTGTGTTTGAAGAGCCCATTTCTGGAAATGACACAGCAGCAACCATTACCAGCTTCACTCCTCATTCCAGAAGAAAGAGAGGCTTCATCACCATGTATGTACTTCTTATTTTAGCAAATATTGTGAGTCTTATATTACTTTTTACTGTCTGTTTATACTAGGATGATTGTAAATATTGTTACAAAATACTTGATTCATGTTATTCATCTTGTGTTGTTTCTTGTTGGGAACTGTCATCTCCACCCCTTGTCCATAAATCCCAGAGTCTTAGGCTAGTCTTTGAGCCTCACCATGAGTACATATTAGTATTGTTTGTAGTTATATTGTTATAACAATATAATTAATATTCTTGTTTAGATCCTAGTTAAGATTCTTAAGTTGTTAAGAGCTGTTAATGTTTGTCAGATTTTAACCAAAGATATTCAATATATATATAGACCTTTCTCCCTTGACTCCTCTATAGTCAAGGCAGACTACATACTACTCTTTGCCATCATCTATCCACCTGGTTATGATCTCACCAAAAGCTATCAGGTTGGTCAAGCATGACTTCCCTTTGGTGAAGCTATGCTGACTGTCCTTAATGACAGTCCTGTCCTTGATGCGCCTAGAGACAGGAACAAGAACAGATTGTTCCATACTTTTTCCTGGGATGGAGGTGAGGCAGACCAGTCTGTACTTACCTGGGTTCTCCTTCTTACTCTTGAAGATTGGAGTGACATTTGCTGTCCTCAGTCCCTAGGCACCTCTCCTGATCCACATGACTTCACAAAGATTACAGAGAATGGCCTAGCAATGACGTCCATGACCTCCCTTAGACCTCATGGGTGCATCTTATCAGGACCCATGGATTTATGTACCCCCAGATTGCTGAACTAATCCCTAACCCAGTCCTCATAGGCTGGGGATTGGCCTGTTGGAAACTAGTTTAGGAGGGTTTTGAGGGTCATGGTGGACAGCAGGTTGACCCATGAGCCAGTAGTGTACTCTTCTGGCCAGGAGGGCCAACAGCATCCTGGGATGCATCAGAATGGGAATGGTTAGCAGATTAAGAGAGGTTCTTCTCACCCTCTACTCTACCCTGGTGAGACCACACCTGGAGTAGTGTGTCCAGTTGTGGGCTCCTCAGTTCAAGAGGGATGTGGAGCTACTGGAGAGAGTCCAGCATAGGGCAACGAGAATGATAAAGAAGGTGAAGCACCTCCCTTATGAGGAGAGGCTGAGGGAGTTGGGTCTCTTTACCTTGGAAAACAGAAGACTGAGGGGTGACCTCATTAATGTCTACAAATATTTGAAGGGTGGGTGTCAGGAGGATGGAGTCACCTAGTGATAGGACGAGAGGCAATGGTTGTAAGCTGGAACATAGAAGGTTCCACATCACCTGAGAAGGAACTTCTTCACAGTGAGGGTGATGGAGCACTGGAACAGGCTGCCCAGGGTGGTTGTGTAGTCTTCTTCTCTGGAGATGTTTAAGACCCACCTGGATGTGTTCCTGTGTGACTTGGTATGGGTGATCCTGCTGTGTCAGGGTGTTGCTGTTTGAGAACTGCCAGAATTTTCAGATATGCTTTCATGAAGAAGAAAATTTGTGTTGTTTTCAGGGGGAATACTTCCCTCAGTTGCTTGTCCTGGGGGAGGTGCCCTGGACCCTTCCCCGGAAGGGTCTGTCCTGAGACCTGCCCTGGAAGGGCTGGCTAGGGCAGCCTATAAAAAGCGGGGCAGGGTCTTTGTTCACCCTTTTTTGGGGGCTGTGGCCCTGAAGGGAGTACCACCCCACCGCCCCAGGAATGGGCAGTGGGGGGCGGTGGGAACCGTGGCTCCGAGAGGGACCACGGCTCTGAGTGGGACTGCGGCTCCCGAAGCAGCCGCGACCTGCTGTGGCTTCCAAATCAGCAGCAACCCCGGCCTGACCCCACCGCCTGCACGCACCTGTCACCGCGCGGTCCGGAAGCGACTCCAGCCGCAACTTGCCACAGGTGCGCAGTCCCGCCGCATCGCAGCTTTACCGCCACACCGCGGCTCCGGACCAGAGAAAGCCGCGGACACCGCTGAACCCCGGAGCCGAAGTGGCTTCCCTGCCGTGGCAGGGTGGTTCCGCCGCTGCTCACCGCCGCACTGCACTTGGACTGGAGAAATAAGACTGGTGCAGATTTGCCATCATGACCCCTCCACCATGGACAACCTTCAGCATCGGTGAGCTGGGCTACTCCTCTTCCCCCTGGAGCTGAGACAGGAGAGGGAGAGGAGTGGATCTTTGGAAGACCCTTTTGGCCACGTGAGGAGTGTGGGGGGGTGCGGCCCTGCTGACGCAGCCATGCGGTCGGTCTCCATCTTGGATCCCACATGTGGCCGGGACCATGTGGCTGGGCCGCCGCCATTTTGGAAAGGACATAGCCGTCCATGACCACATTCCAGTCATGAGAGCTGTCCCTCCAGGTCTCCATAATCGCTACCAAATCGTAACCGCCTGACTGGACACAGATTTCTAACTCCTCCTGCTTATTCCCCATGCTGCGTGCATTGGTGTACAGGCATTTCAGGGAGCGAGTTGAGCGCTCCGAATTCACCCTAGGACAGCAAGAGGACACCTGGTTTTCATTAAGAACAGAGTTCTGTCCCACTGGTGCTCATCCATTGACTATCCCACCCCCCCATCTCGAATTTAGTTTTAAGTGCTGTGAATGATCTCTGCCTACTCCTGCCCAGAACACTTTTTCCCCTCTGAGATAAACCCCTCCCATTCTAGCTGCTAGGACTGGTGTCTGAAAGAACCCAAAGCCCTGCCTGTAACACCAGTCTCATAGTCAGGCGTTAATGGATTGAGTCCTATTGGAACAGGCTGCCCAGGGGGGTTGTGGAGTCTCCTTCACTGGAGATGTTCAAGACCCGACTGGACGGGTTCCTGTGTGACTTGGTTTAGGTGATCCTGCCGTTGCAGGCGGATTGGACTAGATGATCTTTCGAGGTCCCTCCCAATCCCTAATGATTCTATGATTCTATGATTCTATGATTCTATTCTGGCCTGTGTCCTTACCCCAAAATGGAAGTAATGAACAGAATAAAATTTGTGCCCCAGTCTTTCACCAAACGTCCTAATGCCTTAAAGTCTCTTCATTTCCCTCAGGCTATGGAATACAGCTTCCTCCCACTTGTCTGGATGATCAGCAGTGGGTTATAGTCAGCTGATCTCGTGAGGTTAGGGAGCAACCTAGTGATGTCCCTGATTTGGGTTCAAGGTAATCTGCAGACCTCCCTATGATGGGGGTCAGCTCTGCATATTGGGCCCTCAGTCCCTTTCAGGAGCGAGTCTCCAATAATTCGGACCCCTCTCTTTGTGAAGGAGGTTGTCACAGTACTAGAAGCCTTCCTGGATGTACGGGACTTTGCCAGGACATTCAGTGTGGGTCTCTATCCTCTGTATCATTATTAGATTTGCTGTCTTCCAATAGGGGCTTATATCTATTACTTAGTGTCAACTGGGGAAGTGTGCCAGGCAAGGGCCTGCCTTCTTCCATGGCCATGCACTTGGCTCCACTGACCCCTTTTACTTGGGCTTCTAATCCAAGTAATTAATTAATAGATTGAATAATACTGGTCCCGGTACTGACCTTTGGGGGACTCCACTAGATACAGGCTTCCAACTAGACTCTGTCCCATTTACCACTACCCTCTGGCTTCTATCCTGCAGCCAGTTTAGTATCCACCTCACCACCCAATCATTCAGACCACTCTGCCTTAATTTGGCTGCAAAAATACTCAGTTCTCTTTCATAAACAATTTTTTCAGTTTCTAAGTCACATCCATTTGTTGGTATAGCATTATGGCTGTTCACAAGCTGTTCCTAACTTTAAATGGGGTATGGATGCCAAATGACCAAGGATTAAAATCTCCAGCTTCAGGCACGACAAAAGCCCTCATGTTCTTACAGGAAGACATTGCTACTGTCATAATTCTGGCTTGATTTCTCATCCCTGATTTATCCACTTACTCCTGTCTCACGTGATCCCATTATTTCCTGTCACATTAATTTTAGAAAAGCTATGTAGACATCTGGGTCTTCCATTAGATGTGGTTGGTTGACAGTTGTGCAAGTACTCTAGGTCAGCTCTTTGTTTTCACCAAGCTCTCCAGGCCTCTACATCTTCAGAAAAGTTGTGGATTGGCAATGTCTGATTTACTGGAGACTCTTTTTGTCTCTTTACTGCTGCTTGTCATTCTCTCACTTTATGTAATTACTAATATAAGCAAATACGAATCTCAACCCAAAAGCTTACTTAATACAAATGCCAAAGAGTTTTTTTGTTAAAATTATTAATTTTAGTTGTCAAAAGCAGTAGTTGTTTATATACAGTCTGTGACTGAATTGAGAGCAAGTAGTTAACAGTTCACTAAGACTGGGTTTTGTCTCAAACAGGCTTCATTTAAAATAAAAATTTTCACAAATGTTTTTATCATGGCATAGAACAAGGTCTAGTGGTGCTACTAGCTCTTACAGAGATCAAACAAGATATATTTTGCTCTGTCACCTGAGGTGCCAATTCTTCACAGTAGTGTGAATAGGTCAGTTTCTGCTTGCTGTAGGTGTTGCTATGGAGCTATGTAACATCTTGTGGCACTTCGCAATTCTGGTGCTACTCATAAGCCCAGCAAAATCTGAGTTCTGAAGTTGCAGTCTTTGAGTCAAAGATAAGGGCAACATATATTAATAAAGAAAATCTTCAACTATGGGGTAATAACCTCCTTAACAGATTTGTCCAATCTGTCTCAGTGGAACACACTGGATGATAAAAAACTGCTACTTAGGGCAGATCATATTTCTCTGTGTGTTTAAATTCTCTGATTAGCAACTCAGTCAAAAGTAGACTTTGATTACTTGATGATGATGAAGAAACTGATTGTGGATTCACGTGAATTTGAGGCTTTTCTGTGAAAGAGGCTCTCTTAGCCTGAAAAATGGAAAAAATTAAATATTGTATGACAAGGCGCAAAAAACCCATGAGCAAAAGTAATAAAAGACTGTCAGTTATAAAACAAAAGAAAAAAAAGTATCCCTAATCCCTTAATCTTTGTTTTAAATCTAGGGAATACATTAAGTTAGATAGAAAAATTAATCAGAGAGACAAAGCAAAACCTTCGTGTTTTGTTTTGATCATCTCCCCTGTGCCATCAAGAACATATTTTTGGCATTTGTATTGCATAATGCTTTACTTGCTTTTACTACTACGCATTGTATACAACAAAGTGCCCAGTAATGTAGAACTTTAGGAAAAACAGTTTGTTCTTTTTATATCTCTGTCCTTTCTTCTTCCATTTATTTTTCATTCTGGACATTTGACACCAAAATTCTTTCACATTTTTTTTTGTGTGTAGATTTATGTTCAAAATGTGTTTCTGATTTTGGATGTGGACATAGGCTCAATATTGTTAGTGTATTTGTTATTGCTTTGGTGGTTGAAGACTGGGTTAAGAAACAATTACACAATCTGGACATCCATAAATCCTCTCCATGGCTGAAGAGTTGAGTGGAGTTCAATGAAATGTAGCGTGTTGCACATGGGCAAGAACAACCCGAGGTACCAGTATAGGATGGGAACAGATCTGTTGCACAACAGCATAAGAGAAAGGGTGCTGGGAGTCCTAGTGGATAGGACGCCCACGTGCCCTTCTAGCCAAGAAAGCCAATGGCATCTGAGAGTGTATTAGAAGGGCTGTAGTTCGTAGGTCAAGAGAAGTTCTCCTCCTCCTTTACTCTACCCTGGTGAGACCACATATGGAATGTAGTGTCCAGATCTGGGCCCCTCAGTTCAAGGATACAGAACTGCTTCAAATTGTCCAGTGAAGGCTGGTTAAGGTAGTGGAGCTGAGGAAAGGCTGAGGGTGATGGGTCTCTTTAATTTGAAGAGGGTACAGAGGGTGACTTCATTAATGTTTACAAACATTGACTATAAAGCTCTAGTCAGAGGATATAGGGATGCAACTAGAAAAGCTAACGCCTCTTAGGAATTAAACTTTGCAAGGGAGGTAAAGGCCAACCAAAAGGACTTCTTCAAATACACTACAGGTAAAACTAAAGCTAGAGGCAATGTAGGGCCCCTGCTGAATGAGGTGGGTGCCCTGGAGACAGAGGATACAGAGAAAGCAGAGATACTGAACACCTTCTTCGCCTCTGTCTATACTTGTAGGGGCTGTCTTGATATCGAACCCCACACTGCTGAGGCTCCAGAGGAAGTGCAGGCAACAGATGAGCCTGCCTTAGCTGATGAGGACTGGGTTAGGGATAAGTTGATCAAACTGGATGTACATAAGTCCATGGGCCTAGATGGGACGCACCTGTGCATGCTAAGGGAGACAGTAGAAGTCATTGCTAAGCCACTCTCCATCCTCTTTTGTAAGTCATGGGGATCAGGAGAGATGCCTAGAGACTGAAGGATAGCAAATATCCCTCCAATCTGCTAAAAAGGAAAGAAGGAAGACCCAGGAAGGTATAGATCAGTCAGCCTCACTTCCATCCCAGGAAAGGTGACGGAACAATTTGTCCTAGAGGCTGTCTCCGGGCACATCAAAGACAGGAGAGTCATTAGGGACAGTCAGTATGGCTTTACAAAGGGAAGTCATGCTTGACCAACCTGATAGCCTTTGANCCTAGAAGTCCTAGTGGACAGCAGGATGACTATGACCCAGCAATATGCCCTTGTGGCTGAGACTGCCAACAGCATTTTAGGGTGGATCAGAAGAGGGTGGTTAGCAGTTCGAGAAAGGTTCTTCTCCCACTCTCCTCTGCACTGGTGAGACCACATCTGGAATATNTCCTAACAGCCAAACTGAGGCAGTGTGTACTGGATGATTGGGTAGTGAGGTGGATAGTGAACTGGATGCAGGATAGAAGCCAGAGAGTCTAGTTTTATCTAGTGGAGATCCCCAAGGTTAGTACTCTGACCAGTCCTGTTCAATCTATTCATTAATGACTTGGATGAGGGATTAGGGTGCCAGCAAGTTTGCTGATGTTGCTGACACTCTGGGAGACTGTGCTGCCATTCAGTGAGAACTGGACATGTTGGAGAGCAGGGGCAGAGAGANAAGAGGAGATTGTGGGGTGATCACATTAATGTCTATAAATGTGTGAGGGGTGGGTGTCAGGAGGATGGAACCAGGCTCTTCTCAATGTCATCTAGTGATAGGACAGGGGGAAATGGTTTAAAGCTGGAACAGAAGAAGTTCCATATAAATATCAGGAGGAACTTATTCACAGTGAGGGTGACAGAGCATTTGAACAGGCTGGCTAGGGAGGTTGTGGAGTCTCCTTCATGTGAGACATTTAAAAGCCGCCTCTATAGGTTCCTGTGCAACTTGGTCTAGGTGATCCTTCTGTGTCATGGGGATTGGACTAGACGATCTTTCGAGGCCCCTTCCAATCCCTTTGATTCTACGATTCTATGACATGAACATATGAAAAGTGGACTGTGCTGCAGTAAAAAAAACATTGCTTTTATCAGAGTAGTGAAATGTGAACATGTAGAATCTTCATATTTTGCCCTTTTACCCACTCTGCACCCAGCTTGTAATTGTACTTAGAATCCTGGTCAGGTGAATTTGATTGTTTCTGCCAATAGTGATAAAAGCAATAATTAAGAAAGGAGCAGGCAGAGCAGGCAACATTTGCTTTTCACAAGGGAGGAAGGGTTAGTGAATTGTTGCTAGGTAATAGCTTTTTAGATGAGGGGTCCCCTCCTTTGCTAAGTGACTGTATTAATCAGTTTTTGGCAAATTTGTGCAGAGCTCTGTGGCTGTCACTGGCCTGCAAAGAAAGAAACAGATTAATAAATTCACTTGGTTCTTTTATAAAACCTGAGAGGATGCAAGAATTAGTTACTTGACACATGTACATATTCCTTTGCCTCTCTGGGGGTGTTTCCTTCCGGCTTTCAGAATTTGCTACCCTGGTGTGAACCAGGTTTGTCCATGTTCTCCTCTGAAAGTCCTCTCCAACTGCTGCTGAGACGTGCTATCCATGTCACATTTGTTGGTGTTCTCAGTCAGAGCAGTGGAAAATCGATGAGCCAGCACTGTTCTTGGATAAGCTGCAGTGGCAGCAGGTGCTAATTGTGAATTAGTAACAGTCCCTTAAAAACCTTGTGCCCTTGCCAGCTTCCTCTAGAGCAGGGTTATGCTATGGTGTTGGCTACAAGGAGCTCTTATAATCAGCATTGAAATGAAAGACATTGTTAAGTGGGTCTAATGATTACTAATGGTGTCTGCACTGCATGGGGAAGTATAAACTACACTTCCAAATTTGTATTGCAGTGTTTCCTCCAGTCATTAAAATCTGATTTGATCCTGAAGATGAGCAGTTTTTTTGCTCAGTAATCTTGCTTAAGGGTCTTCAGAGCATGTGCTTGAAATCTTATGCTGAAACCATTAGTTTTGTTTCCAGCTTCCATAATGTTGGTAATTATTTTTTTTGATTGAGGAAAACCCTGAAATAAAAATAATCTTTCTCATAATGATGAGTTTTGTTATCAGAAGCAATACAGGGCCGTAATGTAAATCAAAGTGATTAATTGTTATCTTAGGTATGAATCTAACCCACTGAATCTAACAAAGTATTATGAAAACTTAACCTAAACTTTGCCTAGTTTTGTGTTTCACTACAGGTTTGAAAATCAGCCTAGTTTCAGTGAAAGTGTGGAGTGGTGCTTAGGGTTTTTTTCCAACCCGTTTTTGTTTTTTCACAAAGGTTTTCTGAGAAACCTGGGGGAGATTTTGAGGCTTTGGGTTGAAACCCACTGAAACTCCGCAACACTGCTTTCCTTTGTGGGGATACACTTAAATCCTTAATTTGAACTCAAAACTCAGGCAACAACTTCCCAAATACTAAAAGTGAAAAGAGCGTTCATGTAAACATCTGTTGAGCAAACAATTAATTTTTAATCTTGCTGGTGCCATTAAAACTGCACGTTCATGGGGCCAGCCCTAGGTCCTGTTATAGAAGAGTCCCAATGGAGCCTGGGGCATCTTTCAGGCATCTTTCAGTTGAAGGGACTGAAATGAGGGTCTGAGGACAGGAAGAGCCAAGTGACCACTGGAGTGGGTGGGAGATGCACTGCCATAGAACATTAGTCTTGTAGCATTTATCTCAAGGGGGGATCCTTGCCGACAGGATGGCTGTGTGAAGCTTCCTTTTCTGTATGGCAGTTAATAGTGGCTTAGGCTGGTATGTTTGTAGTTCAATCATCATAGAATCATAGAATCATTAAGGATTGGAAGGGACCTCGAAAGATCATCTAGTCCACTCCCCCTGCCACAGCAGGATCGCCCAGAAAAAGTCATAGAGTCAGTCTGGGTTAGAAGGAACCCTTTTGCCAAGGGAAGGAAATTGATCCTTGTTGCAGTTTGAGAACTGCTAGAACCTGTAGAAGTGCATTCATGAGGAAGAAAAGTTGTATTGTGTTCTGAGAGACCTGTCCCTGGTTGCACAGGTCACAGGACACCCCCCNAAGCGACCCCGGTCGTGGGTGTGAAGACCCGAAGCAGTCCTGCCGCATCGCGGCCTTGCCGCCGCTGCACCGCGGACCCGGACCCAAGAAGTAGTGGCCCTAGACTGGAGAAAAAGCCGCGGACTGATGCAGCTGCCGCAGCGGCAGCGCAGTGCCGCCGCCGCTCGCCGCCGCACCGCGCCTGGACTGGAGAAGCAAGACTGGTGCAGAAATGCCATNGCTGCACAGAGGGATGCAGGTGTGGGCGCTGAGCGGTCAGGCCATCCCTATGCGTTGAGCTGGAGAAGCTACGCTGAAATGCATGCGGCTGCACCGAGGGATGCAGATGTGGGCACTGAGAGACTCAGGCCATCCCGGACTGACATGCTTTCCTTCCCAGGTGTCTAAATTGGAAGAAGATCCAAGGCCCAAACTGGAGTGGTTTCCCATTCTATTTTCTCAGGTTCTGTGAGGGCATTAATGACACAGTTTGTATGCACCGACTTGCATAACCTTTTCTGTATATAGTTAGTGTTAATAAACCTTTCTGGAGTTTCCCTAAGCCATCAATTGTCTGGTGAATTTTATCCGAGATGCCATTGAGACCCCACTGCTTTGCTTTCCTTTCTTTGATATTGAATTGTGGTCCTGAACCCACCACAATCCTAAAAACAAGTACCTTACATAAAGACAGGTAGAGGCAGCCCACTGTAATTACCTTCAAAGTACTTTTTTTTTCCTGTTGCACACTGCTGCAGGTACTTATCTGGCTACAAGGGCTTGCCTAAAGCAGCAGTACTTCTTTTTCATCTCCTGCTTTGTTTTTGAGAGAATTTCTGTATTTGGCAGTCTTAGCAGAAAGATCAAATAGCTATGGCAGGTTTTGTAGGAAAGTAGAATGTCATTTATATAAAATGATGCACTTGGATGGTGTAAGTCAGCCTCCCTGCTGAGAACATAACAAACAACTAAAGAGCCATTTCCTCTGGGGATGAATGGCTTTGGGGAGCTATTTCAGTTCATATATGAGTTGTATATGTATACTGCTAGAGGCAACTGATCTTAACAACTGAAATAGCCAAGAAAAGCCTCTGACAACAGTAACCACAAGGGAGCTTGCCTGTGTTTATTGATGAGTGGGAAATCTTTAGTAGCCAATAAAATGAGTTAAAGAATGTAGAATATCCATAGCTCCTGGTTGAATGGCAGAACACGAACTGATAAAATGCAAATTTCATGGGTTTACTTATAGCTGGAAAAGTGGAGCTACATTACATACAGTATGTTTGGTATGATAACGTCCAAATGGAACATACAGAATATGTGCATGCGTGTACACTAAAGAGGCCAAACCTCAATTTCAAAAGTAAATGTAATTAGATGGAAATATCACAGTGTAGAGGAATATATTGCTCATCTACAGAAAAGGAGATTAAATTGAGAGATAAGGAAACCAAATAAAGCAGATATGCAAAATACTGTCACTGGAACTCATCTGAAGTAAAGAAGTACATTTTCCACAGGTAATCCAGGATGAACAATGCCTTGTGGCTTTGTACATATTGTAGATGATTGGCAATTGATGTTTGATGCTTATACCAGTTAATGGCTGCAGATGTGGTGACTGAGAGAACTGCTCAGTGTTATATTCCTGTTGAATTAACAAACAACATGAATTCTCTAATGAAATCTCTAACATATTGTCATGAAGAGCTCTGATATGTATTGCTATCAGAGATGTTAAAAATATGTTTAGAAAAATACAAGTCTTTCCAAAGCTTTTTTGATGTGCTGTTTGAAGTTGTATCTGGGAAAACAATAGAAGTGTGAGGATGTTTAGTTCAGATTTGAAATGTAGATTAAAAGAAGTTGAAAAGTGATTTGATATTTTTAGAAGGTTAGTGATATTAAAAAGCCTGACCCTGTAAAACAACAGTGTTGACTGCTGTTTCAGTGATTATGGACAACAATAGAATTTTAAACTGATAAATATAAACTTCTTATATAGAGCTCTAGATTAACATTGTGCATTAACTTGTATAATTTTTTAGTACATGAAATTAAAAAGACTGAGAGTTCCATAGGACACTAAGAAGAATGTATTATGTGAAAAATATACATACCAAATGGCATGAAGATTTTCCTAAGATGAGATATAACTTCTTGACATTTGGGACACAAGACAACAATTGTGTGAAAATAGTAGTCAAATCTTTCCTAACAGGCAGCTTATTCCCTAATTTTGTGCATTATACAGTTCTCTGTCTCTTTACTGCTTGTCAGCTCCAAACCTCTGGATTAGGTTACATGATCAAGCAGCTTCTGTTTTTAAAAGCTTAGAAACAAATTAACGTATTAAATTCACCGATTTCAGCTGGAGATCCTTCTCTCAGAAGTGCACCTTCTTTGACCAGTTAGCTTGTGCTTTGTGCTATTCGTGTGTGCTTTCACATTATTTGATAGATAAAAGAGGTTTTTTAAAAGACTTCACATGATTTTTAAGTTTTCCAGCCCTGCTATTCAAACACAGCATGCTAAATAATTGCTTAAAAATTTATAAATATTGATAAACTAAAGTTTCCTAGGGATACAGCATTCATTGCTGATGTGTGATAATGAATTACGATGTTATTCTGGGTTTAGTATTTAACCTCAACTGCCTGCCCGTAATCTTGTTCATGGGACCAATCAACCTGGAATTCTAGTCTGACAGTTTTAGTAGAGAGATTAGCACATGTAATAAAAGATCAACAAAAATACGTGCACTCTTAGATATGGGTTTGAAATGTAATGTTTTAAACTACCATCAAGCACTGTAGTCTTGAAAATATTACCCTTTTGCTGAACTCACAGAGATGTTTTATTTTATGGAAAGCTTTTTGGCATTATTTGCTTTAATGTGCCCTTGTTTTCTATTGATAGCTGCACTGTATGACTTGAAGCACTTTGAAGTAACAGCAGTTCAGCCCTTTCACAAATAATGTTAAATGTTCATTGTTTCAAGTTGTGTTTTTCCTCATTTTCTCTGCTGTACCTATAATTATTGCTTGAAGTTTTCCATTGCTAAAAAACAAAGTGAAATATCTCTACCAAAATGTCTAAAACAAGTTTTTGGTATAAAGTATACCTTATATGTTTATGTTATAAATGTGCAAAAGTGCCTATTTATCCTCCTTTACTTATGTCTAGTCTGAATTCTTGTGATGATTTTGTTTTGAGATAGTTTTCCAGACAGGATGCTACCCTTACTGATAGAGGAAACTGAAATACTGTGCTAAGCAAGTTAAAAACTACCTTTTTTGACTGAAAGCCTAGTGGGATTAAATTTAATCACTAGTACAAATGACACGGAAATAAGCTATTTTATTCCATATGATTCTCAGTTTGTATATGATATTTGATCTTATCATATTAAGGTGTGTAGAACAATATATGTATATATGGGGAAGGCTGTGTTTATGTTGTTGGAGACACACGGTATAGAGTCTTAGAAATTATTCTTCTATAACCTGTTTAACCATGTTTACACAGAATTTTTGGTTTGCTTTTATCCTGGGAAAACTTCAAACAACCTCCTGTGTCACTTAGGAGCCTTATTACAAATTTGAAGTGGAAAGGATTTTTAATTTAAGAAGTGAAGTTAGGTTTCTGAGCATGCTTTATGAATACCAATACACAATTACTGAAACAGTTTGATTTAACAGGCTGCATCTCAAAGAATTACAATCACTCACGTTATAATGCACAAGCTCGCTAGTCAGATCCCCATTACTTTGAAAATGAATATCTTATTAAAAAAGTGAACTAGTGTAATAATTTTAAATTGCTTTATATTGCAAATTTCCAGGTCTCTGATCACCTCAAAATTCAAGTGCCTATAAACCTGCTCCAATAATTTTAAATTGCTATGTGCAGAGTGATACAAAATTGTTAAAGTACTTTATTTTTTTAATAAGTACTTTAATTTAGAAGTGAACTGAGCAATACTAAGCATTTCTGCCCAATACAACACAGTTTCCAGAGCTGTTTCTTTCTTTTCTTCCACTTCCACCCAGCATTTAATCACATTTTTCTGCTAGAAATTAAGAGCAAGGATACAATCTCATTAAACACAGTGAATTAATAACATAATTGCTGTTACAGCAATAAAATATGGAGTATTAGATATTTCCTCAGTTGATGTAACACCTTTTGTTTGTAGTCTTTTGCCTTGAATTATGAGATATTAATGATATGTCTAGTAGGAACAGACCTTCGTACATGTTTAAAAAGCAAGAGAGCCAAAATGAGGTATCGTCTACTAGTGAGAAACAAAGCCTGTATACAGCTGTAAGTGTCATATGAAATACTTGTCCAAGCAGTACTTATGTGAGTGCTTGTGTAGTAACTTTAACTGAATTACCTTGTCTGAGTATGTGTTTTTCCTGGACAAATCCTTGTTACCAATACTCAGAGCCTGGTCCAGGCAGACTTTTGACAAGTGCAACCTGTGCTGAGATTTTTTTAACCACTCACAAAAACAAAATAGCCACAGCTTTCTTCTTGAGGAATACACAAGCAGAAGGTGAATTCAGCTGGCTACAGTGAGCCAAGAGGAGCTGACAGGAGCACAAAGAAGACAAGTAATGTGTTGGCAGCTGGGACTCAGAAGGCAGAAAGGGAAGAGACAAGCTAATGTTTCTCCCTGTTCTCTTTTTTTTTCTACTGGAAGAATGTTGTTTGTTGGAAATGCACAATGTGTTTTTGGTAGTTGCTTTGTCCTTTAATCAATATTGATTGATTTTCAAAGAACTGATGTTTCTGACCTGTGGCTGGCTTTGCAATTAAAAGGTGCTAATATATTTCAACTGCTTAAAACACCAGAAACACTAGGAATTAAACAGTGGTTTCAAGCTCTTCTGGTAACTTTGGCATTACTTGAAAGTAGTGCCATGAAGAAAGATTTAGTTTTTCAAATTCATGATGCAGAAGTGGGACTAGGACCTACAATGAAGATAGAACAGGCAACACCTTGGAACACTTAAATGCTTTCAGAAATAGTAAACAAGTACACAGCTCAGGAGTGTCAGACACCATGCATCTAGCTTTGCAGGCTGAATTTAAGCTGATCTAGAGGAAAAAAGATTGAGATCAGCCTTTATCTCCTATATTGTAGGGCGTGCCTGTCTTTAGTTCTTGAACACAGAGAAACATGTTGATATTTTTTTTCTAGTGGAGATAATTCTATGGGGAAAAACCGTCTCTTTTCTAATGGTTGTGAAATAGACAGGACTGTAATAACTGGTCCAGATTATTAATACATGTGGCCTTAGAAGAACTGAGCAAAAATGTCAAATATCTTGATTTCCTTTTAGTCTTCCTAGACCATGATAGACTTCCCGTGTACATTTATGTGTAATGAAAGAAGTAGAATAGTACTAGCAGAAAAAAACCAAAATTATCTCCTCTGGTAAATATATTGATATTACTGGTGGATGCACAGTACAGAAGAGGACAAAGAGAAATTTTACTTCTTTTCCTTCCTGTGGAAATATTTCAGTTCTTCCTTAAGAATGTTCCTCTTTAAGCATGCGGGCTACTGGCAAACCATGTCCCGGAAGTGTGTGGCTGGAGGAACTTGTCATAATTGGTTCTGGGGTTAACCTGTGGCGCGGTTAATAAAACCTGTTATCTCAAGCTAAATTTCTTGCATAGTTTCTCACACAAGCATACAAGGAAATCAGGCATGCGTGGTCTGGAGCCCTATCACCTAACGCGACAAATGAACCAAGCACCAATCCTGAGTTTGTTTATCACTGACATCTGTTAGCTAATAAAAGGGAAGGCCATCCCTGAAGTCTGGCAGACAACAACGGAGAATGAGGGTGCCTCCATTGTTTGACCATACAGCTGTCTCCTGTGCTGCTTCACATCACAGCATCTTTGATACCTCACCCCTCATCACTACACCTTCCCTTTCCTTCTTTGCATCCTACTCTTGTGTCACAACCCAGAAAAATTCCAGGTGTGAAAGGTACAAGTTCTCAGCCTCAGAATTAAAACACAAACAGTGCCAAACACATTATTACACTCATACAATTTGCACACAGAAAAAATGATGGGAAAGGAAAGAGTGAAAAAAAGGAGAGAGAGAAAGGAGACAAAAAGGAAAGAAGTATCACCACAAAGGGTCAGTCGGTATCCTGGTGTTGCAGTTTGAGAACTGCCAGAAATTTCAGAGGTGCTTTCATGAGGAAGAAAAGTTGTGTTGTTTCCTGGGGGACCTGTCCCCAGTTGCATAGGTACCAGGACCCTTCCCTGGAAGGGTCTGTCCTGGCACCTGCTCCGGCAGGGCTGGCTAGGGCAGCCTATAAAAACCGGGGCAGAGTCTTTTTTCACGTCCTTTTTAGGGGCTGTGGCCCTGAAGGGAGTAACCCCCCACCGCCCAGGGAATAGGCGGTGGGGTGGGTGGGAACTGTGGCTCCGAGTGGGAACGTGGCTCCTGAAGCAGCTGTGACCTGCTGCGGCTTCCGAACCAGCCACAGCCCCAGCCTGACCCCACCGCCGGCACGCACCTACCACCGTGCCGTCTGGAAGCGACCCCGGCCTCAACTTGCCACAGGTGCGCGGTCCCGCCCCATCACAGCTTCACCTCCACCGCACCGTGGCCCTGGACCAGAGCAAGCCGCAGACGCTGCCGTGGCCCAGACCCGAAGCGGTGCTCTGGACCCGAAGCAGCGCCCCTGCCGTGGCAGCACGGTGTTGCCACTGCTTGCCGACGCACCGCGCTCGGACTGGAGAAACAAGACTGGTGCAGATTTGCCACTGCAACCCCCCACCACAGACAGCCTTCAGCATCGGTGAGCTGGGCTACTCCTCTTCCCCCTGGAGCTGAGACAGGAGAGGGAGAGGAAAGGATCTTTGGAAGACCCTCTTGGCCACGTGTGGAGTGTGGGGGTGCGGCCCTGCTGATGCAGCCATGCCATCGGTCTCTATCTTGGATCCCGCACGTGGCCGGGACCTTGTGACTGGGCCACCGCCATTTTGGAAAGAGTGATCAGCAGGAGGAGAGGATGTCTGTCATTTCTGCAGCTGAGAAAAGACTGGCAGCACTTAAGTTGTGGGGGAGAACTCCTTCATACTTGGCCGAAGAAAGCAGAAGGACTCGGGAATCCTTAAACCTTGGATGTGAAAGACAGAGAGTGGGTTCTTTGAAATGCATGCAGCTGCACCGAGGGATGCAGGTGTGGGCGCTGAGAAACTCAGGCCATCCCGGACCGACATGCTCTCTTTCCCAGGTCTCTAAACTAAAAGAAGAACCAAGGCCCAAACTATAGTGATCTCCCATTGTATTTGTCTCAGATTGCGTAATGGCATTTATGACACAGTTTCTAGTTTGTGTGCACCGACTTGCGTAACCTGTTCTCCCATTCTGTATATAGTTATAGTGTTAATAAACCTTTCTGCAGTTTCCCTAAGCCATCAATTGTCTTTGCCATTTCCCTTAGCGAATTTTATTCCCTGGCAAATTTTATCCAAGATGTCATTGAGACATCACTGCTTTGCTTTCCTTTCTTTTATATTTATATTTATTTTATTGTGGTCCTGAACCCACCACACCTGGTGATCCATTGTACAGAGTGGGTGGGAAGACTTCTCAACATGGGGTGTGAGACATTCTTTTTTCATAGTTTCCTCCAGATATTTTCCATTTGTGGTTTTTTTCATTCATTGCATCTGTTTCTGCAGTGATGGTGTGGTTATGCTGCAACTGGCCTTGGGTGAGGGAAGGTGCACAAAACCAAAATGCTTGTTTCTCAGTTCTTGGAACTTTTGGCTGAAAACAAGGTATTTTTAGAGTAAAGACAGATGAAACACGATACTTTTATGGTAAGAGTGAACATTTGTGGGGGATTTTTAGCTCCAAACAAGTGCTTTTGCAGTAAGGAGGGACTTTCAAGGGAGCTCAGCAATGTTGGGACATTACAGCTTTTATTTCAGTCTCAGACACCTTGTCACATCCCACAGTAAATTACCAGCTACCAAGAAACTACTAAAGTACTGGAAACAAGGAACAGTTATAGTTTTTTGAACTTACTAATCTTAACAAATGCTGTTAGTCTACAAAGGATTTTTTCTTCTTGTTGTACAGGGAAACACTATTTTTTATTCCCTCCCCCACGCCGTATCCCCTTGCAGTTGCAACGGTAGCATCCTGTTGTGAGGGCAAGGTTGCAGCTGTGGGTGGTGGAAGCCCCCTTATAAAGCCAGGGACAAATTCTAGAAAGTCTGTCTCTTTCACAGAGCCACCAAGCCACATAGAATCACAGAATCATAAGGGATTGGAAGGGACCTCAAAAGATCATCTAGTCCATGTGGAGGAGCTGGCCATCCATGGCAGCAGCAAGCAGCAGCCCTGCTCCACCTCCCACTGGCTGGGCATCGAGTATGCATGCCTGGACCATGCCAGTAACTCTTCATAACATCTACCTGTACAGTGTCAGTCACCAGTTTCTTTCAGTACATATCCCTTTCCCCCAGAGATCTCATCTGAAGCCAAAGACCTCTACATAATTCTCTCCCATCTTCTCAGAATGTGTATAATGGTCATGAGACATATTTTCTGTTTGTTTGTTTCACTTGTTTAGGGTTTTTCCTGTCTTTATCTTCTGTGTGGGTTTAATAAAACCCTTTCTTTTCCCAAAAGTTGGTTCACTGCCTGGTAAATTCTACCTGAAAGTTGGTTGATGTATTTGAGAATGCAAGCACCAAACGAAAGGACCGATCAAAGCCATTTTCAACCCACTACACTTCCACACAAGTTGTACAATATGCTTTTTTGATCAAAAATACTCCTATATGATAGCATTGATTTGTTTATGCCTTCCATAGTCTTAAAGCCTGTGTCTGTAATAGGTACTCACTGCTTGTTCTTGTGAGGACTTGAGAGACTTGATTAGCATTGTGCTGGTGCCTGGTGACTGTAGGAGGCATTGGAACAAGCTTTTCAGAGAAATGCTTGTGTAACCATCCCTGTAGATGTGGTGCTTAGGAACATATTCCATAGTGGATTTGGCAGAGGTAATTTAATTGTTGGACTTCATAATCCTCAAGGTTTTTTCCAACCTAAATAATTCCATGATTATGCAAATACCTCTCCACATCTAGAGAGTCAGAAGTTACACAGCACAAACAGAAGAAAATAGGGGGTCCAGCTGCTTCTGGGCTCTGCTGAAACAAAGTTATTATATATCATGTGCTGTGCACAAAATACATTTTCTTGTCTAGCTGGGAAGACTGACAGCTAAACATAAACAAATAAATAAAAGATGTTATTTGTGACAATGATTATGGCTTAGGTTATAGTACTTTATTTTGTGTATGCCATGTGAGCATCTCATAATGGCATTACTCTTCTTTGTAGTGACATTTTTTGAAATCTCTTTGAAAGCTAATTTTTGTGAAGATATGTTTGGCTGTTAATTCGTCATTCTAACACAAAGGGCTCTAAGAGATCAAAATCACTTTGGGAGATGCATATGCTGCCAGGTGGGTAGCATTCTAACCTAGCAACCTAATCCAATTGCAGGTAGATATGACAAAAATACCATTTAGTGTTTTTGCTCTTAGTATTTGGGAAGTGGTGTATGTGGCATTCTTGAAATTATAATCTGGTGGCAATTGCAGAAACATGTTGGAACAGCTCACATGACTGGAATGTGATCATAGATGGCTATGTCCTTTTCAGGAAACAAAGGCTAGCAAGACAAGGTGGTGAATTTGCTCTTTACATGAGGGAGCAACTGAAATGTATTGAGTTCCGTCCAGGAGTAGATGAAGAGAGTGTTGAGGGTTTGAGGGTGTGGATCAAAGGGCATGCTGACATGGGTGACACTTTCATGTCTATTACAGGCCACAAGATCAGGACTAGGAAGTTGATGAGGTCTTCTACAGACAGCTGATAGCAATCTCACAATCACAAGTCCTGGTTGTCATGGGAGATTTTAAATACTCAGGTATTTAGCCATCCACAGTCCAGACAGTGCCTGCAGTGCGTTGATGACAACTTCCTGAAGCAAATGTTAAGAAGTCCACTAGGAGAGGAGCACCGCTAGATGTTGTACTCAACAACAAGGAGGATCTGGTTGAAGCAGTGAAGGTTGAGGGCAGCCTGAGACGCAGTGACCATGAGATGGTAGAGCTCAGGAACTCATGTGGCAGGAACAGAATACCTAGCAGAATCACAGTCATGGACTTCAGTAGGGCTAACTTTGGCCTTTCCAAACAATTGCTAGGGGAAGTCCTATGGGACAGGGTATTAGCAGGTAAAGGGACCCATTACAAGACCGCTTCTTTCAAGCCCAAGATCAGAGCTTTCCAACAGGTAGGAAGTCAGGGAAGGGAACCAGAAGACCTGTGTCTTAAACAGGGAGCTGCTGGGCAAACTGAAGAGGAAGAAGAAAGCCTAAAGATGATGAAAAGAGGGGATGGCTACTTGGAATGATTGTAAGGCTGTAGTTAGAGAATATAGGGATGTAACTAGGAAAGCCAAGGCCTCCTTGGATTAAACCTTGCAAGAGAGATCAAGGGCAACAGAAAGGGCTTATTGAAATACATTGCAGGTCAAACTAAAACTAGAGCCAGTGTAGGCCCCTTGCTGAATGAGGTGGATGCCTTGGTGACAGAGGTTACCGAGAAGGTAGAGATACTAAAAGCCTTCTTTACCTCTGTCTACACTACTGGAGTCTGTCATGATGAGCCTCTGGGAAATGAGGCCCCAGACGAAGTCTGGAAAAAATAATAGTTTACCCTGGTTCATGACGATTGGGTTAGGGATCAGTTGAGCAATCTGCTTGTACAGAAATCCATGGGCCTTAATGGGATGCACCTGCGTGCGCTAAGGGAAATGGCAGAAGTCATTCCTAGGCCACTCTCCATCATCTTTTCTAAGGAATGGGGAACAGGAGAGGTGCCTGGAGAATGGAGGGTAGCAAAAGTCACTCCAATCTTCAAAAAGGTCAAGAAAGAGGATCTGAGTAAGTATAAACTGGTCCGACTCAGCTCCATCACAGGAAGGATCACTGAGAAAGATGATAAAGCAACTTGTCCTTTATGCTGTCTCTAGGTACACCAAAGGTAATTTCATAGAATCATAGAATCATAGAATCATTACGGATTGGAAGGGACCTCGAAAGATCATCTAGTCCAATCCGCCTGCAACAGCAGGATCACCTACACCAAGTCACACAGGAACCTGTCCAGTCGAGTCTTGAACATCTCCAGAGAAGGAGACTCCACAACCCCCCTGGGCAGCCTGTTCCAGTGCTCTGTCACCCTCACCGTGAAGAAGTTCCTTCGCAGGTTGATGTGGAACCTCCTATGTTCCAGCTTACAACCATTGCCCCTTGTCCTATCACTACATGACACCGAGAACAGCCCATTGCCATCATCCTGACACCCACCCCTCAAATATTTGGGACACCCCTCAAATAATTTGGGACAGTGAGCATGGTTTCACCAAAGAGAAGTCATGCATGACCAACCTGATAGTCTTTGATGAGGGTATAACCAGGTGGATAGATGATGGCAGAGCAGTGGATATGGTACATCTTGACTTCAACAAGCATTTGACACAGTCTCACACAGCATCCTTGCAGCCAGACTGATGCATTGTGGTCTGGATGATCGGGTAGTGAGGTGGATTTTGAACTGTCTCAGGATAGAAGCCAGACAGTTGTGATCAGTGGGACAGAGTCTAGTTGGAGGCTTGTATCTAGTGGAGTCTCCCAAGAGTCGGTACGGGGACCAGTCCTGTTCAATCTATTCATTAATGACTTGGATGAGGTATTAGAGAGTACTGTCAGCAAGTTTACTGATGACACAAATTTGGGAAGAGTGGATGACACTCCAGCAGGCTGTGCTGCCATTCAGTGGGACCTGGACAAACTGGAGAGCTGGGCAGGGAGAAATTTAATGAACTCTAACAAGGGTAAGNTGGGAGTGGAGCATTTCCCTTATGAGGAAACACTCTTTAGCTTGGAGAAGAGGAGACTGAGGGATGAGCTTAGTTGTTCTCTTGTCTCCTTCTTATCTGTACTTCAAGGCTGACAATACCTTCTCATCCCATCTACCAGACACTTTTAGTTTTACTAACTCCCCCACATTTTTCTCAGCCATTCTCAAAGCACATTCACATTCCCCTTAACAAGTCTCGAAACACATTTCCCTGGTAAAGCAAAACTATGTTTCACAGCACATCTCTTTAGCAATGTTAAGCCTCTGGGTCTACAGTTTTAACTCTGTCAGTCTCCTTGTATCAAGGATGGCTGAGCGCTGCCCAGAGCTCAGATTGTCGAGCCTCCTCCTTTGTACATGTTTAAAACTTGCCTGGATGTCTTCCTGCATGATTTGATCTAGGTGATCCTGCTTTGGGGGGGAGATTGGACTAGATAATCTTTTGAGGTCCCTTCAATCCCAAACATTCTATGATTCTGTGAAGGCTAATGCTAGCGAAGGCTGCTATAATAAGAATTCATTGCACTCTCTGCAGTGCAATGCCACATTGCACTCTGGAAAATCTCTCTGAGAGAGAAAGACTAAATATTTTGTTTCTCTACCAGTCCAAGCTGAAGCCTCTTCCGTACAGAGACTTTGTTCTATCTTCAATCATGCTGAATTACAACACATGTTCTAGCATTTGCTTTTCAGCTCAGCAGGGACTGAACAGAGAACTCTAAGCTAATTTTACTGAAACTGTAGGTGGGTTCACGAATGTCCTTCAATATGTATAAAAGCCATTGTTCTTTACTCATGTATAAGAATCATGAAGAATTAGGATTTTAATAGCTTTTCTCACCTATGTGTTTTGCAAAAATACAGATTGTCCTTGAAAATCAAGTGTAAAATGGCTTAAATTAAGCACTCTTTAAAATGCAGATATGCTGTTTGGAAGAAATCTATCATGGAGCAAATGTTAACAAGGAACATGTCAATAACAGAACACATAGTTTGTATATTGAGACGTATGGTAGCATGTGCATGTAATATATTAAACATATATTATTAAGATTTAATGCTTAATATAAAATACCTTGTGTCATTCTTCAGATCAGAACAATGCTGGCAGTCAGCCATTTCTTTTCTGAGTAGCTGCTGTGTAAAAAATTACAAAATCAAGAGCTGCTGTAGCAAAGACTGTAGCATTCACAGCATGACAAACAAATTAGAAAACAGCAGATGCAGCACAAATTAAGATGTATTTAGAACAGCAGCCCATCAGATCTGTGAAAGTCTTTTGTATATAAGCTTTGTAAGGTTGATGTATTGCATTTACACAGATGATAATGATCCTTCTAGCAATTAGAGGTGGAAATACTGAGGATTTGAAATCGTGCTGTTCCTAGTGGGGGAAGGGGGAAAAATAAACCAAACCATTAGTGAGAAATTTACTGCTTTGTGTGTATGCATTGGGTAAAACAAAACAAATGTTGCAGTTCATGTGTGTGCACATTTTTAATTTCTCACTTAGCATTTCACATTTAATGCTTGTATAATAATTATTTCACTTTATGTGTCATTTAATAAATGTGTATTTCTTTGATGATGTTATGTGAGTTTTATGATCAGTACAATGTTTCTTGCTTTGTGCAGTGCATTATGCAGTCGTCTGATGGAAGGACTGTACTTTGAGTAGTCTAGTCTTCAAATCAATAATCCTTTTAATTGTTTAAGCCATTTACATATTTACACAGAGTCACAGTCACAGAGTGTTAGGGGTTGGACAGTTTTATAATTGTTTGCTTTTCCTAGAATTTTTAAGCTACACTTCCTTTTTCTGCCACCTCTTTCACAGCCCAAAGTATAGATTAAAATCCTTGATGGATATTTTGCATATGTGAAGGTTTTTTGTTTTTTTTTTTTTTATCAAGGTTGGAAGAGACCTCATAGATCATCAAGTCCAACCTGTCAATACAGAGCTCAAGGCTAGACCATGGCACCAAGTGCCACGTCCAATCCTGCCTTGAACAGCTCCAGAGTTGGCGACTCCACCACCTCCCTGGGCAGGCCATTCCAGTGGCCAATGACTCTCTCAGTGAAGAACTTTCTCCTCACCTCAAGCCTAAATTTCCCCTGGCGCAGCTTGAGGCTGTGTCCTCTTGTTCTGGTGCTGGCTGCCTGAGAGAAGAGAGCAACCTCCTCCTGGCCACAACCACCCCTCAGGTAGTTGTAGACAGCAATAAGGTCTCCCCTGAGCCTCCTCTTCTCAAGGCTAAACAATCCCAGCTCCCTCAGCCTCTCCTCATAGGGCTTGTGCTCAAGGCCTCTCACCAGCCTCGTTGCCCTTCTCTGGACACGTTCAAGCCCCTCAATGTCCTTCCTAAATTGAGGGGCCCAGAACTGGACACAGTACTCAAGGTGCGGCCTAACCAGTGCAGAGTACAAGGTTGTGGGTATGAAGCCCAAACTCAACACTGTGCTTGATCCTCCTAGATGCTGAATGCTTTCAGTGACAATTTGTTGCATTATTAGTTCATCATTTCATTAGTTTCAATATTGATATGAACAGAATAGGGAAAGCATGAAATTATTTGAGAAGCTCAATCCTTAAACTACTGTTGCATCCACAGAAGTCAGGGCTGTAAAGCATGTGCATCTCTGCAGGGAGAATATGGAAGGGGCTTGTGAGAAGTGTGTTCTTGCACAAAATATGGATTACACATGCCGGCACACTGCACACAGAAACTGTAAGAAAGATGCATGAGTTTGGTGCATGAATGACAGGGTCCCTTTCCTGATATGCTGTTGGTGACAAAATGAACAAATCTGTTCTACAATATCTAGTTGTTAGGAAAAGCTTTCTATCATCCTTTCTTTGCAGTATGAAACTTGAAATTATGAGTATACAGGTGGTGTGAAACTTGCCTATCTCTGACATGCTATTAGGCTTATCACTGCAAAAGAAAACCATGAAGGTATGAAGACCTGTCTCAACACTGCTCTTTTGTGTTCTGGCAGGTAATTTTTGTGTTTTCAGTGCAATGTGCTTCAGTGATGGTTTTCCCTCATCAATGGACATGAGCAGTGTGCCCAGGTGGCCAAGAAGGCCAATGGCATTCTGGCCTGTATCAGAACCGNAGAAATACTTTTTTTGCTGGTATATGCACTATTTTGATATACTTTTTACCAAATATTTACATGCAATGAAGAAGTCTATGAAGCTACAGTAGGAAATTTAATTAAATTCCATAAGCAGTGTAAACCTAGATTTTGCAAATGGAAAGACTAGTAAATCTCATAACTCTTTAGCATTTTTGCTAGCCGTATTTGTGTGAGAGTGAATTAAATATCTACCATAGCCATTTTTCACAGAGACTGTTTTGGTTAAAGAAAGGGTTCTTTCCATGAGAAACATTACAGATATGATCCTCTATTGGCTTTCAAGTTACAGCCTTTAGCTTTCATTTCAAAACTGTATACTATTGTTAGTTATTAACAGTGATAACTTGGTACAATGATTTTTTATTTAGACCAGGTTGCCAGCCAAAACACTGCTTGCATATAATCAGAAAATGAAGAGGATTGTGTCTGGGCAAAGGAGTTATCTGTGCATTACTCTAAAAAAAAATAAAATCAATCACGATTGTGTAACTTCAAGCATCTTTCTTGTCTAGACCCAGCATAATATCCGATACATAAAACATTACTTAATATATTTAATTTTAGAAAACCATGGTACAGAATTATACCCTGATGGAAGCTGTGATAAGTAATTTTAGTCCCAAACAGGGTTTCAGCCAAAATTAACAATTTATTGAGTGAATCATAGAATCATAGAATTACGGATTGGAAGGGACCTCGAAAGATCATCTAGTCCAATCCCCCTGACACAGCAGGATCACCTAGACCAAGTCACACAGGAACACATAGAAACAAGCAAACAGAGCTGGGTGCACTGGGAGTCTCTGCTCCACCAAAACGCACACCATAAAGAACTAGACGGTTCCTTATACAGACTAAAGTTAATTACATATTCATAATGGGCCTGTTTTCTCCAAGAACTCTCCACTTTCAGGTGGAGGAGGTGAAGCAGTTACCTTCAGCCAAGCACCCCACTACTCACACTCTATAGCAGACATCCTGCACAGTGCCCAACCCCCTGCACAATTCAGTCTCTGGTTAACAAAACTTAAGCAAGTACAACAACACCACATTAACAGACAATTCCCCTTTTAACAAACATGTAAAACAAACAATGCACGGACAAACTGTCTTCTTACAGCCATCTCAGTCCCAAAATGTTTGTTAGGCAATATTTTTCAAAACACCAGGAACTACATAAATTTTAAGCTTGTGGTTATACAAGGGCACGTAAGACAGAAGGTCACATTTTATTATGTGGTCCTAGCATTGCTTCATATTGATACGGATCAGATGAACATATAGCACAGAGGCCAAGAGTAATTGTGATAGCCCAACAAGGTGATCTTCTGGGTCACAGATTATTCTTTTCTTATATTTATTATTTTTTGTGCTGTGCTCCAAATGGTCATCTTATCTTTAATCTTTTATTGCAGGGATGTAAATAAGTCATTACATTTGACTCTACAATAGCCAGTTAAATGTTGGAAGTTTTATGAGTTGTATAATTCCTAATGTAGTCATTATTATTATTGATTTTTAATAAATATGTACATATCTAAGACTGGATCATGCTTGTAATGTGAAAGTTTTCTATACATATAACAGGAAAAGGAATGATTGTTTTAATTTTTGTTTTATTTTATTTTTTTCTACCATTTTACTTTACTATATGTTTCTTGAGAGTGCTTGCAAATAGGGGCCATTGCTGATGAATGCAATGACAGGATTTTTCAATAAATAGCTGCAAGAAAAAAAATCGTGACAGCCACAGTAGTGTGGGCTTTTTATGAGTGTTTCACAGAAAACAGAAAGTATCTTGCTTTTGCTATTTTGTCCTTCCTGTTATGAGCTGGAGCTGGAGGATTCACATATTCAATTGCTAGGCCTCTTGAGGAAGTATCAAGAACATCTAAATTTATAAGCCAAGATTTTCATTAGTTTACTTTCCGTTCCCAACCTCAGAGCAGCATAATGAAAACTTGTTTACAAGCTTACCTCTTTCACATCTGCTCTGTCAATGTAGAAACATTTTTCTTTTCATTGTTTCCACCATCATCTGTCAATACATATGGATACTTTTAATTAAAAGCCTGCAGAAACACATATTCCTTTGACCTTTCAGTGCTCCCACCCATTTTTCTGCTTTCTTATTGTAAAAGGGGTGATAATTGAATATAATTTATAATTATTTTTCTTCTTTTAGAGGTCCTTTCCGACCTTAATGATTGTGTGATTCTAACCCATAAGCTTTTAGTAGTTTCCTCATCTACTTCCAGGTGGAGTTCCATGTACTTCAGCTGGTCACTGACATAGAGGGCAACATCAACGTCTTCTCTCCTCTGCCTGTCCTTCCCAAAGAGCTTATATCCTTTCATCTCAACACTGCAGTCATAGAAGTCATCCCACAATGTCTCTGTGATGCAAATGAGGTCATAGTCCTGCAGGTACACACATGCCTCTAACTTGTTTATTGCCCGTTCTGCATGTGTTAGTGTTGAGCTGAGTTCTGCTTTCAATGAAATATCTGCAATCCCCTAGTAATATTTCTACTATCCTACCTTGTCTACTTCTATGACTGCAGAATCTCTTTGCACTTCTCCATAGGCCTTATTTACAGAGATCCCAAATCTCCCCCATTTATTTCCCATGTTACCTGCACCAGTACTAATGTAGCTCAGCTGGGCCTCCGGCCGCTACCCAGCAATGGTACACAATGCCCATGCCCATGTCCAGAGAATCCAGATGTACCCCCCTCCACCTTTGAAACAGATTTAAAGGTCTCTCAATTAACTCCTCCAGTTAAAAAACTAGAATCCTTTGCCACCTAATCCTTTGAGAATAGATAATTGGATCAGGCAAGAGCAAGCACAGTGCCCTGCAAACTTCTCTGTGATCAAAGAGCTTGACCTTTCTCCAATGGCACCTGTCTCTAAGCTGTGTGTTAATGAGGTATGTTCTCCTGTTCCTCTCTGCATTTTTTCCTGCCACTGCAGGGATTCATAGACATACCACCTGTTTTCCCAATCCTTCTACCAGTATCTCTAATGCTCTGAATTTTTTTCTGATTGCTTTTTGGACTCTCTCATCAACATTATCACTGCCAACTTCCAAAAGCAGTAGCAGGTAATAATCAGAAGGCCACACCAGACGAGGGAACTTCCTCCTAACATCCTTAACCCAAGCTGCAGGGAGGCAGCAGACCGTGGGATGGCCTGGTGGGGGTGAGGGGTGTGTCTCATGACTAGGGTTCCAACAATCAGTTTGCAAGCACAGTTGTCTTGAAGTTGTGGCTTTTATTTAAGAACTTTGTGTTGCTGGTTTTGCTCCATTACAGGTGTCTCTTTGCTTCAGATCTCCTTTCGTTCACACCTAACCTCCTCCACCACGTTTTCAGGCAAGCAGTTGTCTGTGAAGTCTTTGTCCTTCTTCAGAACTGGGGCTGCAGTGCATCTGTCTTCTCCTCCAATTTCCAAACAAAAATGGGAGCTCCATAAAGAAAAAAAAAAAAACAAAATTCCTAAACCAAATTAAAAATTCATCCCAAAGACTGTAAAAAACATATTTCCCCACCCAAACATATTAATTTGCAGAGGTGCCAACTGTCTGAGCCCAGATAGGCTCTACATGTAGTTGGGAAGAGGTTATTTTTAAATTTCTTGTAGCTTCTCAGAGGTGCCATTTTAGCTTCTATCTCCTTTTATCAGACCCCCGCCCAGCCCAAACGACAACAATTTTGCAAAACAACTTTTATAAAGTATCAAGCATCCATAGGATCTAAACATTTATAGATGAAGTTCTCTACTAGAAACTTATGTCTAGTATATATTTTATGTGGAAAGTATAATGGTTACACATCTATATGTCTATGTGTCTATTTATCTAATTTTTTATGTGAAAGGTTTTATGTATGTATGCACATTATACATTGTGTGTACACCTATGATATTTACCGTTTAAATATTGGAGTCAAAAATAGACACTTCAAGTCAGCAGTAAAATTTTGGAAAGCAGTAATCACAAATAAGTGTTAGGAGCCAGATAATACAATGCAGAAACACAGGTGTATGTGCCAAAATGTTAGAGATATTTTTACTATCCCCTATTTAAAATGTCTTTCCTCAGCTGTTCAGTATCTGAAGAGACAAATTCTGTGCTTTCCTACACATACAAAATCATAACACTGGGATGTCATATTATACAGAAACAGAAAACTGCACTTCCTTTCACTTTAACTCCTTGGGGTCAGTATTAGAAAAATACATCAATGAAGAAATTTGTTTACATAAACTGTAAATAAAGACTGACATTTGCTACAAACTGACCATTTCTAGTAGGCTTATATTAAATTGAATTTTTAAAAAAGCAAGAAAAGGAAAAGGGGAAAAAGAAAGCTCCTCTGTCAGGTAGAGCTAAGGACCAGATAATTTAAAAAACCTTGGTTATATGCAATACAGGGCAACACTGGAAAACCACAGAAACCACAGATAATTGTTTAGACATGTGAAGTGGCAGGATTGCTTTTGCATAGCACTGAATAGTAATGCATGCCACTAAAAGAAACCACTGCATGACACATCTTTTCATTATTTGGATGTGCTGGAAATACTACAGAAATATTTTTTCAGTAGTGTACAGCTAACTGCACACAAACAGAATTCAATGTTACAGAAATGCAGACGGCAAGGAAAAATCTTCTAACAGTCACTTTATTGTGTTCCTTACCCCTTCTTGAAAGGAGGGTCTTTCAAGGGGTACACAAAGACAGAGCAAGCAGGCACTCACCTACATCCACACATTGTTCTAAATGCAAAAGAGGAACTTAGTATGAATCTTACTGTACTGGTTGGTGGGTTTTTTAGCTGATATGTTGTGCCTGGTACTTGAGATGTGTAGTTGCCTTCTTAAAGGACTTAGTTCATTCTTTCCTGAGCTTCCTACTAGTAGAAATGGAAAATACTATTTCCGTTCTTATTTAAAGCAAAAACTTCGTAAACGACTTGCTTTAGTCAATACTTAGCAGCAGTCACTAACACAAATGTGCATATAAATTTGAAGTGGTTAATAGAATTACAGAATGATTTGTGCTGAAAGACATCTACAGTGAGCAGAGACATCTTCATGTAGATCAGACTTTCCATCTGACTTAACCTTGAATATTTCCTGTTATTGGACATTCACAGCTTCTCTGGGCAACCTCGTCCAATGATTCATCACCCTCATTGTAAAAAACTTCTTCCGTATGTTCAATCTAAAACCACTCCTTCGGTTTAAAACTGGTCCCCTTGTTGATCATTAAAAACACTGGTAAAATGTTTGACACCATCATTCTTACAGGCGCTTTCTAAGTAGGAAGAAGTTGCAGTAAGGTGTCTCCAGAGATTTCTTTCTTTGCTCAGCTAGGCTGAACAATCCCTTTCTTCATAGGAGAGGTGTTCCATCCCTTGGATAATTTTTGAGGGACTCCCTCTATCAAGTTCATATATTTCTTGTGCTGCAATACTCCAGGTGGGGTGCACCAGAGTGGAGTAGAGGGTCAGAATCACCTCTATCAACCTGCCAGCCATGCATGGTTATGCAGCACATGATATAGTTGGCCTTCTGGACTGTGAGAATGTATTATGTGCAGCTTTTCATTCACCGGGACTTCCAAGTCCTTGTCCTCAGGGCTGCTTTCATTGCCTTAATCCCCCAGCATCTACTGGTACAAAAGATTGCTCCAAAACATATTCATGATCTTGCTTTTGGCTTTGTTGAACCTCACAAGGTTCAAAAGAATCCTCTGGTTGAGCTTGTCCAGGTCCTTCTGGATGACATTCCATCACACTTGAAAGTCAGCCACATCCTTCAGTTCAATGTCATTGCACACTTACTGAGAAAGCACTCAATCAACTGCGTATGTTGCTGATTAAGATATTAAATAGTATTTGTGCCAGTAAGAAGCCTTTAGGAACACCACTCATTACTGGTTTCCTTATGTACACTGACCTTTTGGCAGTACCTCTTTGGAGGCATCTGTCACCCAATTCTTTATCCAACTAACACCAAATGCACATATCTCCATTTAAGAAGCAAGACAGCTGTGAGGGAGCATATGAATCATAGGATCATAATGAAATGCCTTACAGAAGCATAGGCGGGCAATACTTGCAGTTCTTCCCTAGTCCACTCCAGGTCAGTCACTGAAACAGAAGAAGGATGTGTTATGTTACTGAAGAGTCAAGGTATAGTAATATTTCTCACATGTCAGTTTTAAACATATGCATTGTGTTAACTGTGGAGTTAACTTGACATGTTCATTCCAAATGAGGTTTTGTACTCACTCTGTGTGTGTGGGAATGGGATGGAACACAGAGACACCTGTTCAGAAGCAGTCTTGATTCACTGTGGTTTTGATGTGATTTGTGATTGACTTTGAAATAAATACAAGAAAATGCTGGTAAATCAAAAGAACATAAAAATGACAAGGAAGTGTAATTTAAAATGAAAAAAATATCTTAGTTGTTTCAAGCTTTTGAAACTTACAAAACATAGAGAAAACTTCAGAATATTTCGTAGGTCATATAGGAAGCATAATATTTCCAGTATGGTTTCAGAGTATCATATTCCATTTTGCACAATAATCTTCTCACATTATCTGCATCCAAATGAAAGAAGCTCAGTATTTAGTCTGTAAGTTCCAACTAAATGAACCATAGAATCAATGAATTGTTTTGATTGGGAATGACATTTAATATCGTTGAGTGAAAACATTAACCTAACTGTACCAAGCCAAATAAATTTCTCTGTAGACCCTCTGTACCTATCTCCCCTACATGTCATCTGCAAACTTACTGAGTATAGTCTCAAACCCCTCATCCAGATCATACAATCATTAGGGATCAGAAGGAACCTCGAATGGCAATCTAGATCAATCCCCCTGCCATGGCAGGATCACCTAGACCAAGCTGCACAGGAACATATCCAGGTGGATTTAAAACGTCTCCAGAAAAGGAGACTCCTCAACCCCCTTGGCAGCTTGGTCACCTTCACTGTGAAGAAGTTCCTTCTCAGATTGATGTGGAACCTCCTAGGTTCCAGCTTGTACCCATTGCCCCTCATCCCATCACCAGATGACATTGAGAAGAACCTAGCTCCATCCTCCTAATATCCACCCTTCACATATTTATAGACATAAATGAGGTCACCCCCCAGTCTTCTCCAAGCTACAGACACCCAGCTCCCTCAGCCTCTCCTCATAAGAGAGGTGTTCTGCTCCCTTCATCATCCTTGTTGCTCTCCGCTGGACTCCCTTCAGCAGCTCCACATGCCTCTTAAACTGAGGGGCCCAGAACTGGACACAATACTCCAGATATGGTCTCACCAGTGCAGAGGAGAGTGGGAGAATAACCTTTCTTGATCTGCTAACCAACTCCCTTCTGATCCATTCCAGGATGCTGTTGGCCCTCCTGGCCACAAGAGCACATTCCTGGGTCATAGTCACCCTGTTGTCCACTAGGACCTTTCTCCTACACAGCTTTCCAACAGGTCAGTCCCCATCAACAAAGATATTAAATAGAAGTGGTCAAAATACATTATACTGCCTAATGAGGCAGCTGAAACATTAGCCTAGTTACAGATACTCACCCATGACTGACATTTTCGTGAATTTTTTTCCTCATATTCAATCTTATTTATTTGTCATAAATGTACAATATTATGAATAGCTTTTAATACTTTTTCCAGAATAAGAAAATAATAATTTGCATTATAGGCATGTTCATGTTTCTAAAAGTAAAAAACCTAGTTTGACATTTAACACCATGGCCATAAATCATACACAATAACATTGTAAATGAGATAACTATAACATTATACTCTCTGGACAAGGTTAATAGATTCAGTTCAACTCTAGCAATAAATTGCAGCTGACATTTCACCATTTCTTTTAGAAAGGCCTTTATAAATCCTCAACTTGTAAATGATACCAGAGCTAGTCCCAGAGGTGAAAACCTTAGATTTAGTGGTTTTAATTTCCAAAATTACTGAATAGGAACCAACTTCATAGCTATAGTCAAATATGACTGTGCTCCTCTTGTCATGTTTCTTTGCTATTCCCAGACAATGTCTTTCTTAACAAAAGACCTTTTTAATATTTCATTAATTTTTTATAGAATAGAATTTATTTATGTAATAGAATATATCTGTTGGAAAATTCAGCCAGCTTCTTTCTTTTCGGTGCACATGGTTCAGACTGTGTTAACATCCTTGAAGAGCTCCTGGTTAACTTGGTGGTGCATTAATGCAGTGAGACACTGTGCTCTCTGTTGTAGCTTTAATACCTTCTAAAGGGAACACAATATGAAGGCAGATTTTACAAATGACATCATAGGATCATGTAGAAATGTCCTTCCAGAAGGTTATCACCACTGTTTAAAAATTTCCTTCCTCCTCCTCCACAGACAAACAAATAATTTTGATGGTGCTACCTCCATATGGATGCAATTTATTGGACCATTGTGCAGACAAGTATGGCCTCTTCCACTCATGTTGCATAGTTGTGTCCTGCACTGTACTGCTTTATGCATGTTTATGATAGAGGAACAGAGACAATTCTAGGCAAAAGCAAAATGTAAAAACACTTAACCAATTAAAATACTATTTATAATGTCTTGTGCTTTTATTTTTAATATACCTGCTGACTTAGAATCATAGAATCATAGAATCATTAGGGATTGGAAGGGACCTCGAAAGACCATCTAGTCCAATCTCCCTGACACAGCAGGATCACCTAGACCAAGTCATAGAGTCAGTCTGGGTTAGAAGGGACCACAGGATCATCCAGTTCCAACTACCCTGCCATGGGAAGGGACACTTCACCCTAGATCAGGCTGAACAGAGCCTCATCCAGCCCGGCTTTAAACAACTCCAAGGATAGGGCTTCCACCACCTTCCTGGGCAACCCATTCCAGGCTGTCACCACTCTCACAGTGAAGAACTTCCTCCTCACATCCACTCTAAATCTACCCATCTCCAGCTTTGCNCCCATCTCTAGCTTTGTTTCATTCCCCTAGTCCTGTCACTACCTGACATCCTAAATAGTCCCTCCCCAGCCTTTTTGTAGGCCCCCTTCCTATCTTGGAGGGCCACAATAAGGTCACCTGGGAGCCTTCTCTTCTCCAGACTCAACAGCCCCAACAGTCTCAGTCTGGCCTCATAGGAGAGATGCTCTAGCACCCTCCGATCACTCTGCACTCGCTCCAGCATCTCCACATCCTTCTTGTAATAAGGGCTCCATAACTGGATGCAATACTCCAGGTGGGGTGTCATGAGAGCGGAGTAGAGGGGGAGAATCACCTCCCTCAATCTGCTGGCCACACTTCTTCTGATGCAGCCCAGGATCCAGTTTGCCTTCTGGGTCGCAAGTGTGCACTGCCGGCTCATGCTGAGCTTTTTGTCCACAAGCACCCCCAAGTCCCTCTCCTCAGGGTTACTCTGCAGCCAGTCACTGCCCAGCCTGTACTTGTGCTTAGGATTGTCTTGACCCAGGTGCAGGACCTTACACTTGGTCTTGTTGAACCCCATGAGGTTGGCTTGTGTCCACCTCTCTAGCCTGTCCATGTCTGTCCGGACAGCATCCCTGCCCTCCAGCATGTCTGCAGCACCACACGCCTTGAAGGGAGGAGTCTCGGCAGGCCTTCTAAATGGAGCCGGAGTAGTGGCACTTCATTTCCCAGCATGCCTTGGAAGCGGCCAGAAGGGAGGAGTCTTGGCAGGGCTTGGCTTCCAGTATTTAAGGCTAAGAGATCTAGGGAGCCCGTTGGCCAGGATAGTAACTGGATCATAGAGAGGCAGTTCGCACAGCAGTTCGGTCAGGCAGGGCGAACAGGTAGGGTAGCTGATGCCATTTTGTTTTGTTAGGTGGTGTTTCCTTCTTTCTTTTAATTTGCTATCTACTATCCTTCCTCTTGTTAGCAATGGTTGGGGTTAAGCGATCGAGGGCTAAGACCGCTGTTATGAGGGATTCATTTGCCCAGACAATTACCCTGACAATGGATGTGGCTGTTCAGACTCCTGGCTGTAGGGAATGCCTGAGTCTTATGCACTGCAAGAGGGTGGTGACAAGAGGACCTGCGTATGTGGTGAGCAGGTGAATGACCTGCTCTGCGTGGTGGCTGAGTTAAGGGAAGAGATGGACAGGCTGAGGAGTATCTGAGAGTGTGAAAAGGAGATAGAGTACTACTCTACCATCTCTTAGAGCTGCCCAGGAGTCAGAGAAGCCTGGTATTTCCTATCACCTGGAAGAAGGTAGTCAGGAACTGGAAGAGATTTAGGCTTTGCCCCACAAGGAAGAAGGTAGGGCTCTCCTTGATGATGAGGAATGGGAACAGGTTCCCATCCGTGGGGGAAACAGAACCCTTTTCTGTCACCCTCTGCCTTTCCAGATGCCATCTTTCCATCTACCCTTGGAGAACAGGTTTGGGGAACTGGATTTTGGGGATCAAGATGAGGAGATTGAAGATATTGTCTTAACTAGAGAACCCCCAAGGAGCACCCTTACCACAAAGCCCCCTCAAAACCTCTTGTATGAGAAAGAAGAGAAGGGTGGTGGTGGTTGGTGACTCCTTTTTGAGGGGAACAGAAGGTCCCATGTGTAGACCAGACCCTTTCCATAGGGAGGTCTGCTGCCTCCCAGGGGCTCGTGTTCAGGATATCACCAGGAGGATACCTGAACACATCAAACCCACAGATTATTATCTGTTGTTGCTGGTACAAGCTGAAGGCAATGAGGTTAGTGAGCGGGGAGTCAAGACAGAACTTGAGATCAGGGATGACAGAATAGAGAG
>VXBP01004347.1:0-19337 GCA_013400115.1 Rhinopomastus cyanomelas
TTGGAGGTCCCTTCCAACCCCTAATGATTCTGTGAATCCTGCTAGTGGATGCAGAGTGTGATGGGTCTTGTCCATCCCAGTGGCTGGTGGGGCACCTTTGAGAGGGAGAGAGGGCTGGGAGACCAGGAGGAGGAGAGTGAGATGCATCAGCAGCCTATTTCTTGTGTTCAGGGCTGAGATGACAGAGGCAGGGCTGCCTCCCCCACCTCGCTGCGATGCTCGGGCTGAGCCTGGCTCTGCAGGATCCCAGTTACAGGAGCCACCTGCTCGTCTCCCAGAGTTGACGGTCCAGGAGCCGGCATGGAGGGACTGGGTTTGGAACAGAAGGATGCTTGTGCCTTGTGTTTTCAGTTCAGCAGTCAGAGCCCTGATCCTTCACCTCTTTCTGTCTTTCAGACAAAGCCAGGACCCGTCAAGGCTGCCAGGTCGCGCCCCAGGCACTCGTCCGCCGTCTACTGCTACAACTGCGCCCAGAGGGGGCATCTTGGACACGTAAGTCCCCCCGGCTCTGCCCAGGGTGTGTCCTGGGGGCGCAGACCGCCTCTGCTGCAGCGTGTGGCTGGGGAGAGGAGCTGGGAGAGTCGAGCTGGTGCTGCCCGAGCGGCCAGCCCAGGTGCAGGTTTGTGACAGGGCAGGCATGGGCTGGCGTGTGCAGCGATCACAGAGCCGTTCAGGTTGGGGTCGTCGAGAGTGGTCTCACCTGGCTGTGACCCCACCTGTCTCATCGGGTTGAGCTGAGCCTTGGGGGCTTCTCCCTGCCTGTGATGGTCCTCACTTGTAGCTTCTCAGTTCGGTTTGGTGCCTGGGTCACCTCTGGCGCTGCCAGGAGCACACACCACTGGTCACCTCACCACTGCAAGGAGCACACGGAGCTGTTTGGAGCCTCCAGGGTCACCAGGAGCAGCACGCAGGCCGTGCTCAGCCTGGCCACCAGGAACCCTCGCTGGTGGCCTCAGTCAGACCGCCGCTGTGCTGCGTCCCCTGGGGCCAGGTGCTCCTGTGCCTCCTTATCCAGCCCTGCGGTGGCAGAGCTGCTCCCTGCCAGCTGCTGCCAGCTGCTGCCAGCTGCTGCCAGCTGCAAACTGACCTGGGCTCGTTCGTCTTGTGCTGGTGGGTCAAGTTCACAGACCCACAGAGCTGAGGGGTAGTCGAGTCCCACAAAATCCCTTCCTCCCCTCTGTGTGTCGCCGCCGCAGTCCCTGGGGGGCCCTCGGTGAAGGTTTGCTGCAGGTTTGGGCTTGGTGCCTGCTCAGGGTAGATGTTCTGGGATCCCCTCACCGCAGAGCACAGAGACAAGCAGAAGAGCTTTCCCTGAGGTGTCTTTGGCCACCAGCAAAAAGCTTCCCCTTGGTCCATCGTGGACCCCAGGACACAGCCGGATGGGAAGGGACTGGGGATAGGCAGCCGTTGCCACCCAGGACAGTGGCAGGGAGCAGGAGCACCCCGAGCAGTGGCTGAGTGGAGATGGAGAGGTCACTGGCAGCCCGGAAGCACCCGTGCGCGCCCAGAGAGGCACTCAGGCACACACCAGGTCTTGCGACAACAGCCCAGGGCTGGCCCTGCATCACCTGGCCATCTGAGAGCTGCGGAATCAGGCTGCAGCATGGACCAGCATCCCCCCGACACAGCCCGGGGCAGGCAGCAGCACCACGGCTGCAGCTCTCACCTGCTGAGGAAATCACGGCCGTGGCCAGCAGGCAGGGCTGTGTGTGAGCCGCTCTGTGGTGTGAAGGGGGGAAGGGGACCGGTTTCTGAGGTGCTGGCTCTCATGTGGAACCTCCACTCGCGCTGGGATGGTGTGTGGGGGCAGGTGTCCCCCTGCATTCTCCGGGCCCGTAGCCCAGGAGCTTTTTTGGAGCAGTCACAGCGGAGGGGCGGCCGACTGGCCAACAGGGAAAGGCTGCAAGCGCCCCACAGTCGGTGGCCCCCACTGCCCTTTGGTGCTGCCTCTGTGTGCGATGTAGGGACACCTGGAACCCCTTCTTCCTCGCTAAGGAGTCCTCTGCCAGCAGCAGAGGCAGGAGCAGTGACTTCGTTAAACCACAGAGCTGTCTGCACAGGGTCCCCTACACTCAGCACTGGGGAGGCTGCACCTTGAGCACTGGGTCCAGTTTGGGCACCTCAGTACAAGGGAGACATCGAGGAGACTCCTGGAACGAGGCCAGAGGAGAGCCACGAAGCTGGGGAAGGGGCTGGAGAATCATCTAGTGAGGAGAGATGGAGAGAGTTGGGGCTGTTGAGTTTGAGGAAAAGGAGGCTGAGGGCAGACCTCATCCCTCTCTACAGCTCTCTTAAAGGAGATCTCTTGGTAGAGATGCTGGTGCTGGGCTCTGCTCACAGGTCATTAGGACAGAAGCAGAGAGAAGGGCTTCCAGCTCCAACAGGGGAAGGTCAGACTGGCCATCAGGAAGAGATTCTGCGTGAGGAGAGTGGTCAGGGACTGGGCTGTGCTGCCCAGGGTGGTGGTTGAGTCCCCATCCCTGGATGAGTTTCAAAGCCATTGAGATACAGTGCTGGGGGCTTTAGTTTAGCGATGACCTTGCTGGTTGGACTCGATGATCCCAGGGGTCTTTTCCATCCCAAAAGTGACTCTGTTGAAGTGGGGGTGTCCCTGAGCACTGGTCCCTTGGCAGTGTCTGTGGGAACAGGAGCAGCTGGAGGTGTCAGGGGCCCCGGCCGCTCCGTTTGCCCGGTCAGCCGGCCTGTTCTCTAGGACAGGGGTGCTCTCTGCAAACCTCTGGTGCCGGCAGCGGGCTCACAGCTACCACAGCGCACGGGTGGCTCTGCACAGGCTGTTGCTTTCAGTAGCCACCGGGGCTGCCTTTAGGGAGGGTGTTGGCTCCAGATGAGCCGTGTGCCTGGCCTGAGGCCACTCTGAGGGTTCTCTGCTGTTAAACACCGGTGCTGGAAGTGTCTCTGCTCTGCTGCACTGTCCTGTCAGTCCTGAAGGAGAGAGACCCATGAAGGGTGAGAGGAGGTTTCTTGAAGGGGTGAGGGCTGTTCAAGGTGTTCAGTGTGAAACCCGGTCATGCCCCGGGCTCTTGGACAACCAGCTCCTGCCAGTGGCCTCCATGGACTTGCAGGTCCCCTCCTGGGTCCCCGTCAGCCCAGTTTTGCAGTGGAGGGAGGCTCCAGCTCTGAGCTGCTTCTGCTCGCCCACACTGCTCCGGGCATGTGAGGACAGGCCAGTGGTCACAGGACCTAACAAAGCCCTCCTGGGGGGCACCATGGAGAACAGCCCGAGCCAGGCACAGGCCAGGCACAAGCATTGGAGTGTGACCCCCATCTGAACTGCCTCTGATGTGCTGCTCTGCTTCTGAAGGGCAGAGAGGGGGAGGCAGGAAGACAGGGAAAGGGGGTGCAGAGATGGCAGCAGGAGGGGGGAGCAGCAAACACAGAGAAGGGAGGCTGCTCAGCTTGTGCTGTGGACACCAGGACGAGCAGAAGCTCCTGGCAGTTCCTGGAGAACAGCAGGGCTCAGTGTTCCCTGGGTTCCTGCAGCATCCAGCAGCAGAAGGGTGATGCTGCAGATGCTGTAGAAGGGTGATGCTGCAGAAGGGAAAGGGCCAGTTTGTGTCCTGGGGCTCCCTAACAGAAGAGAGCACTAGGAACAGTCCCAGGTAGCCCAGCTGGACAGACGTGGGCAGGCCTCCCTGTACAGTGGCAAACCCCCTAAGTTTCTGATTGCAGTGTTTGGGAAATAGGGTGACGACCACGGGGTGCAAGAGCCAGCCCCTTCCTCACCTCAGCCAACGGCTCAGGGCTCTCCTCCTCCTCCTGAAAGCCAGTGTCTCCTGCAGGGGCTCCAGGAGAGCTGGAGAGCGGCTTTTTCCAGGGGACTCTGGTGCTGGGACAAGGGGGCTGGGTCCAAGCTCAACAAGGGGAGATTGAGATGGGCTCTGAGGCAGAAACCCCTCCCTGGGAGGGGGCTGAGGACCTGGAACAGGCTGCTCAGGGAGGCTGTGGCTGCTCCATCACCCCTGGCAGTGTCCAAGGGCAGGTTGGATGAGCTGTGGGCACACTGGTCTGGGGAGAGGTGCCGCTGCCCCTGGCAGGGGGCTGGTGCTAGGTGAGCTCTGAGCTCCCTCCCAGCCCAACCTGGTCTGAGGTTCCATGATCTGCTTTGTGTTGTGTCTGTGAGGACACTGCCTGCGGTCAGACCCTCTGCCTTGGCTGCAGCAAGGCTGCTCCTGGCTCCCCGTCGCTGTTCACGTCACCCCTCAGCCCACCCAGCCCGGCAGCGGCACAGCTCTGCTCACACTTCCACCCCGAGCGATCCCACCGGGGACACGAGCTCCCCTGCCAGCGGGGCCGCGTCAAGGAGACCGTGCGAGTGGCTGTGCTGGGGGAGCAGCAGAACCTGGCAGCTGGGGCACCAGCGCCTCTTGATTTTCAACAGGAGGGTTCAACTGGAGGTGGGTTCGGTGTCGGCGCAGGCGGGTTACTGGGGGTGACAGGGAGCAGGTCAGCGCCGGCCCCTTTCCGTCCCACAGCCGGTGACGGCAGCGTGTTTTGCAGGAGTGCTCAGAGAAGCGGATGCACGGCAGCGTGTTCCCCTCGTCTCCCTTCGTCTACTACTATGAGGACGAGCAGGAGATCAGGAGAAGAGTCAGCAGGCTGAAGAGGAAGGTCGCAGGTGCAGTATGATCTGGGCGAGCACTCCCGGCTCGCTGCGTTCAGGGGCAGTGTGGGACTCTGCTCACGTGTGGGACTGTGCTCACGTGTGGGGCTGTGCTCACGTGTGGGACTGTGCTCACGTGTGGGACTGTGCTCACGTGTGGACTGTGTTCACGTGTGGGAATGTGCTCATGCGTGGGACTGTGTTCACGTGTGGACTGTGTTCACATGTGGGACTGTGCTCACGCGTGGGTCATGTGTGGGACTGTGCTCACGTGTGGGACTGTGCTCACGTGTGGGACTGTGCTCAGGTGTGGGACTGTTCACGTGTGGGACTGTTCACGTGTGGGACTGTTCAGGTGTGGGACTGTGCTCAGGTGTTAGCTGCAGGGGTTTGAACAGGTAGAATCAGACTGTGGCTGTGTCCATGTGTGTCTATCACGGACAGCAGCTGTGTCCAGGCTGCCAGGGGGGCACTTTCAGCTGTGTCAGTTATAAAAACCCCGCTGGCATCAGAAGCCCATAGAGCAGCGGGAAGAGGGTCAGGCTCCAGTTACTGAAGGTCCAGGTCCGTTGGCAGAAGGAAAAGCTCTGTGAGAACTTCTGTTGGAGGTGGGTCTGAACCTTCACCCTCAGAAGGGGGCTGTGAGGGTTCGGGCGATGGGTCTGGGCTCCCGCAGGGGCACTGAGACAGCTGCTGTGTTTTGCAGAGCTGCAGGAAGCCGGGCTGCTGCCGGAGCGGCCGTCAGTGCTGTGGCAGGAGGAGCAGCCCGCTGGCCGCAGCCACAAGAAGAGCCGGCCCTGGAAGGAGCGCCGGCGGAGCAGCAAGGACAGCGCGCGGTACAAGAAGGTGAAGGTGTCCCAGGCGGAGAGGCGCGGGGAGCAGAAGCACCAGCGCGACACTGAGCTCGGCCACAACGCAGAGGAGGACTTCCCCAGAGGGGGCAAGCAGCTGGCGTGGAAGGGCAGCAGGGTCCGCCACAAGTCCGTCTTCCACACATTCTCTGGCAGCAGGGGCACGCTCACCCCGGAGCCTCTTGAAGGGGCCAGAAGGAGGAAGAAGTGGAAGAAGCAGAAAGCCACGAGCTCTGATGTCACCGACAACCTGTTCCTCATAAAGCAGAGGAAGAAGACATCCAAACAGAGGTCCTGGTGATGAGGAAGAAGACAGGCAGCTCTGCCGGCCGTTTGCCTGTCCCTCTCTGGCCACACGGAGCTCGAGCTGTCCTCGGCGCAGGTGGGGAAGCCCAGCACCAGCCCTGTCCTGAGCATCCATCTCCATTCCCAAAGGCAGCTGAGCACCCGCAGGGGGGCTCTCTGTGCTCGAGCTGGACTGTTCCGTGGCCCCAGAGTAGGCTGTGAGTTTGGGGTCTTGCTTAGGGGTGGTGGGGATAAACACAAAGGGGATAAAGCTTTGGTGGATTTTGATTCTTCACTGGAGAGATGTTGCTCTGGAGGTCAGAGCAGGCAGCACAGCGCCTGTGGAGCTGGCACCCGGGAGCTCTCACACTGGGTGGGGATCAGGGGTGTGGACACCACGTTCCTGTCTGCGCTGAGTCTTCCAGAGAGGGCAGCTGGGCTCTGCCGCAGCTCCCTCTGCCTGGAAGGTGCTGGGATGTGACGGTCCCTGGGCTCACGCTCCAGCACCCTCCCAGCCCTTGTCGTGGCCAGCCAGGTGGCAGGGCAGGACCAGCAGCCAGTTTACATCTCGAGTTAGTTACCTCCTCGCTCCCTCCAAAGTGGGAACTGTTCCTGGAGAAGAGGCAGGGGAGCGAGCGCCTCTCTGATGTGCAGCACCCCATGCTGACGTTTCGCGGTGTCTTCACGGTTGTTTTTGTACTGGAGTTGAACAGGGCTGCTGCTGAGAGCTTTGTGGGGATAACTTGGTGCCTCGTTGAGGGACAACCAAATAAATCTACACCGGGGAGGTGAGAGCACGTGGGGCTTGGTCTGTTTTCCAGCGCGGCTGGAACAGCGTCGCAGGAGCATCACCTCTGGCAGGAGACCCTCGGGGTCTGGGATGGAGATGATGCATCAGGCGCCGTGAGAATGTGGGTGTTGGGGTGACCGGGTTGTCTCCTCTCAGGTGATTGATTCTGTTGGGGCAAGAGTCTCCATCAGCCTTCGGCTGAGCTGCGCCCTCAGCTCCAGAGGGACACTGTCAGAGAGCAGTGCAGGAGAAAGGGACCTGGTGGTTCTGGTGGCCAGCAGGATAGCCAGGAGCCAGCAATAGGCCCTGCTGGCCAAGAAGGCCAACGGCAGCCTTGGGGGGGATCAGAATGGGGGTGGTCAGCAGATGGTGAAGGTCTTCCTCCCCATCTACTCTGCCCTGCTGAGACCACATCTGGAATCTTGTGTCCAGCTGTGGGCCCCTCAGCTCCAGAAGGACACAGAGCTGCTGGAGAGAGCCCAGCACAGAGCCACAGGGATGATGGAGGGAGGGGAGCATCTCCCTGATGAGGGAGCTGGGGGTCTTGAGGTAAGAAAAAGGACCTTAAGGGGTGACCCCATGGATGTTGATCAATATGGGAAGGGTGGGTGTGAGGAGGATGGAGCCAGGCTCTGCTCAGGGGCACCCAGTGACAGGACAAGGGGCAGTGGGTGTCAGCTGGAGCAGAGGAGGTTCCACATCAGTGTGAGAAGGACCTTTTTCCCAGTGAGGGTGACAGAGCCCCAGCAGGGGCTGCCCAATGGGGTTGTGGAGTCTCATTCTCTGGAGACTTTTCAAACCCACCTGGCCATGTTCCTGTGCAACTGGATCTAGAGGAGCCTGCTGTGTTGGGGGGGATTGGACTGGGTGATCTTTGGAGGTCCCTTCCAATCCCTCATGCTCTGTGACTCTGAGCAGCCCCTTCAGTTAGAGGCTGAAGGCTTCATGCTCCCCCACAAGCCATGTCAGGCTGGTCAGATGTGGAGCAGGTCAGGGGTTCTTCTGACTCCTCCTCCTTGGAGGTGCCTGGTGGCCAGGAGTTAAACCAGCCAGGAGCCTCAAGTGGCTCCAGCCACCAACATTCCAACGTGGACTCTCCCTTGGAGTTTTTCAAAAACAGCTGCGTGCTGCAGAGCCAAAGTCTTGGCTTGGGAAGAGGATGGGGGGACGTCCGGGCAAGGAGAGCAACCTTGACACGTGAGCTGGTGAAACCCAAGGGAGCCCGGCTGTAGCTGGGGCTCCTGCCTTGGGCCAGTAGAAGTCTGCTGCCTGTGGAGAGCTGTGATAAAAGAAGCTGGAGCACTGGCCGCTGGTTCGCTCAGGTCACGGCAGGTTATGGCAGCACCTCAAACACCAGCTGGTGCCAGGTCTGCACAGCCTTGGACACTGCTCCCCAGGGAATTCTCCCCAACAAGCCGGCTGCTCACGGCTGGGACCAGCACAGTCTGCTGGATAAAACACTGGGTGAACGGCCGGGCCCCAAGAGTGGTGGCTAATGGATCCAGCTGGTGGCCTGTCACCAGTGGTGGCCTCAGGGCTCGGCGTTGGGACCATCTCTGCTCAACATCTTCATAGATGATCTCAACAGGGGAACAGAGTGAGTTTGCAGGTGACACCAAGTTGGGTGGGAGTGTTCATCTGCCAGAGGGTAGGGAGGCTCTTCAGAGAGACTTGGGCAGATGGGAGCCATGGGCCAGTGTTGATGGCCGGAGCTTCAGGGCCAAGTCCTGCACTTGGGCCACGACAACCTCCTGCAACACTACAGGCTTGGGGAGGTCTGGCTGGAGAGTCATCCAGCAGAGAGGGACCTGGGGCTTCTAACTGAGAGGGAGATGAACATGAGCCAGCAGGGTGCTCAGGTGGCCAGGAAGGCCAATGGCATCCTGGCTTGTTTTAGAAATAGTGTGGCCAGGAGGAGGAGGGAGGTGATCGTTCCCCTTTACTCAGCACTGGTGAGGCCCCATCTTGAGCACTGGGTCCAGTTTTGGGCACCTCAATCCAAGAGAGATGTGGAGGTGCTGGAGGTGAAGGGCCTGGAGGATCAATCTTATGAGGAGAGAGCTGGGGCTGTTGAGTGTGAGGAAGAGGAGGCTGAGAGGAGACCATCCTGAAAGGATGTTGTGGAGATGTTGCTGCTGGGCTCTTCTCACAAGCAATTGGTGATAGAACCAGAGGTTCCAGTTACAACAGGGGAGGTTTAGACTGGACGTTAGAATTTTTCACAGCAGGGGTGGTCAGGCACTGGAGTGGGTCAAGTGGCCACCCCTGGATGTGTTTCAAGATCATTTGGATGAGGTGTTGAGTGACCTGGTTTAGGGGTGACCTTGTAATGTGGGGTGGCTGGCTGGACTCAATGATCTCAGGGGTCTTCTCCAACCAGATTTGGATGAGGTGTTGAGTGACCTGGTTTAGGGGTGACCTTGTAAGGTGGGGTGGCTGGCTGGACTCGATGATCTCAAGGGTCTTCTCCAACCAGAGTGCCTCTGATTCTGTGAAGATGGCTGCTGGGCACAGTGGGGTTGAGCAATGCCGCGGCCAGGCACTGGAGAGCAGAAGAACCGATCCCAGCGCTGTCCTGCCTTCAGCAGATGCTCCCCAGCCCAGGGTAGAACTCGGGCGCCTGGAACTCCAGCCCCACATCTCACAACCAGCAAACTCCAGCTTCTAAACCTCCCCTCAGACTGGGTGCCGGAGCCTTCGTGCACTTGGGAGCGACAAGATGCAGTAGGACCACAAGGGTCTGTCTCTGGCTGGGTGGCAGGACCCTTGTTCTCAGATCTCCAGCCCTCCAGGTGTTTGCTCCTGCAGCTTCTCCCACACCTCTGCGCTGCAGTTGGGAACCATCTCCACTCCCCCTCTGCAGGAGCACATCCATGAAAATGGGTTGTGTTGGGCACCAGCAGGCTGTCACCAGCAACCATGGCCCCCAGCACCACCAGTAAGGCTGCTCCTGCCTGGCAGTGGTGAACACTACAGCGTTTAGCACCGCACTGGTGCCACTGGGGATGGTTTTGCATTAGGCAGGAGCAAGGAGATGGCAGAAGTCCCACCACATCAGAGACCAGATCGTGTCCAGGGGCTCTGTTGGAGCCGGTGGCTCTCAGAGGGAGCTGCTTCCATCGAGGTCCCTAGAAGGGACCCCTGTTACACCAAAGAGGGGTTTCAGCCTGCCTCCCCTCCCACCTGCTCTTCCCTGTCAGCTCCTGCTCCAGAGGAGCCTGGGGCCAGTCCCAGGAGATGGGCACTGGAGGTCACAGCTGATGGGCACTGGAGGGGTGCTGCGGCCAAGTGCTGGCTCCTGAGCTCCCCATGGGTTTGGGGGGGGCAGAGGGTGCAGCATGAGCCAGGAGCCCCAGTGCTGAGGACAAACGAGCCAGAGGAAGCAGGGTGGATGCAGCAGGGAGCAGGTACCTCTTTGGTTGGTTCATGAGGAGCCAGCGCCCAGCGCAGACCCCTGAGACCCGCTGCACAGCCCGGCGGCGCCTGCAGGCGGGATCCCCCCCACCCCAAAACCTCTTGCTGCTGCCTTGGCAGAGCCCATGGAGCTGCCAGACCCTGATCTCTGCCCCCAAGCCCGGGTCCTGCTTTCAGAGCTTCAGCTCCTGCTCCCCAGCAGCTCTGGACCAGACCCAGCCCTCACAAGCCAGGTCCTGCCTGTGGTGACCTCGCAGACCCTCGCAGACCCCAAGCATCATCTCTTGTTCCACCCGCAACCACCGACCTGCTCCTGTGGGCTGCTGCTTGCGGGCAGACCAGTGAGAGGGCCAGCCCACGGTGGTTTGAACTGGGGGACAGGGACGCCAAACCCCCAGCCCTGACCCTGACTTCAGGCTCTCACTGGGCAGGGCGGGCACAAGCTCTGTCCCAATTCACCCCCCTGGACTGGCCCCAGAGCAGGGTGGGGTTTGCTTCGTAGGTGAAGAGTTCTCTTCCTCCTCCCTGGCCCCACCAGGCTCCCACAAACACCCACCACCAGCTCTAGAGGGACCACAAAGGGCACAGACCAGCCCCCACGGGAGGCTTCTCCTGGTGGAGATGGAGCTGAGCTGGAGATGGAGGTGCTTCGGGCAGTGAAATGAACTGGGTCACTCAGATGTGGTGCTGGGGGATGTGCTTTAGGGGTGATCTTGTAGAGTGGGGTTGGTGGTTGGAGTCATGATCCTGGGGGTCTTCTCCAACCTGGATGGTTCTGTGATGGAATCCCTCTCCATCACCTACTGAAGAGCCATGGATGGGGGTGCTGAGGGACAGGGGTTGGGGTGACCAACCTGGGTTGAAGGTTGTGATTGATGACCTGAAGGGTCTCTTGGAGCCAAAGTGGCTCTGTGGTGGTTCTGTGAGCATCAGGGCACTGGTCTGGAGCCTGAAACCCTCTGCTGATGCCCAGGGGGCTCTTTGTACCATCACGGGGAGGGGAAAGAAGAGCACATCCAGCTCTTGGGTGCAGAGGAGAGGGCTCTCTTTGTAGAGGAGCTGCTGTTGATACAGCAGGAGGAATTGATTCGTGGCAAGTGGAGGCAGAATTAGTAGCCTTTAGCCCGGGCAGTGTTTGACGGCAGCTAACGGTGCTCTGCCGGTGAGGGGCATTGTGTCCTGCAAGGGCTGGCGGGGTCCTGCAGAGCCACCGTCACTGATGCTGAACCACTGGTCAGGGGGTTCATTAGCCTGTTGCCAGCCTGGTGCCAGCCTGGCCGGGTCACAGAGGACCTGTTGTGGAAGGGCAGCAGTGCTCACCAAGCGCCCTCCAACCCAAACCCACGCAGGCTGAAAGAAAGGACAAGGAGACAAAGCCTGGTACTGGGTCTGAGCCAGCATCTGCCACCACTTCTCTCTGCTGGCCCTGGCTGTGCAGGGACGGGTCCTAATCATACGTCCTGGCCTGAGAACCAGGCCAGGGAGCAGGAGACGACAGGGTGAGTGATCCTACCTTCCCCAGCCTGTCTCCATGCTGTGGTCTGCCCACAGCAGAGGTCTTGTCCCTGCTGGTGCAGATGTCCCGGGACGAGCAGAGCCCTGACACCATTCAAAGACCAACGTCCCACAGACACCCCTGGGGAGGGTGCTCCCTGGCCACCTCCTCCTCCTCAAGCTGGCCGTGGCCCATGGGGGCTGCAGACAAGGGGCCCCAGCAGTGGGAAGGTTCAGCAGGTGCTGGGGAGTTTGGGGAGGTCTCACAGAGCCACACAGGGACCTCTGGTTGTCCCTAGAGGTTCGCTGGCAAGAACACGCTGGCGCACGGGGTGTTTGGGGTGGGGGGCTGCTTCTGCAAAGCAGGAGCAGGTTCAGGTCCCAGCCTGGCTGAGGCTCAGGTGCTCCAGGGGGTTAGAGCATCAGAGACTGTTCCCACCAGCTCTCCAGAGGTCTCCATGTCCCAGCTGTGGTCCTGCAGCACCAACCACCCTGATCAGGAACCCCAGCTGCAGACCCCCAAGGACCGTGTTTGGGTTCTTTGACACCTTCCCCATCACATCGACCTCTGGAGCAGCCGGTTCCAGGGCCAACACCCTCCCTCCTTCACAGGAGTTGTGCAGCTCCCATCACCGGGTCAGGGTCCTGCGGGCCAGTGGCTGGCAGTGGTCTGTAACCCCACTCCACACCCACAGTGGGTGTCCTCCGCCGGCAGCGATCCCAGAGGTGGCAGAGGGCAGTGCCGCCGCCTGAGGGACGTTCCAAGCCTTCTCCAAGCTCTGGAGCAGCCAGCTGGAGGGTCCAGCGTGTGACGGCACCAGGCGGGCACCCCCCACCCACCTTCTCCTCGCGGGGCACGGGTGCTGCAGAAGGAGCAGCTCCCAGCAGCCCTGCGGCCAGTCCCACCCTGAGCCTGGCACAGCGCCGCGCTCGCGGCCTTGGCTGCCAACCTGGAGCCAATTTGCATCGGATAATTATTTTCAATTAAGTGATAACGATCCTGTTCTAAACAGGAATAATCTTGTCCAAAGGCCAAACAGTTTATCCCATCGCAGAGAAGAGGCTGCAGCTCTGCGCCGCCACGGCCCCGTTATCGGCGCTGAGGCCTACAGCTGGTGGCCAGGGAGGCTGCACCTGCATGGTCCCGAGTACTGGCTAGCCCCCAACCTGCTCCCACAGCCCACCCTGGCCTCGGCTCGCTCACCCTCCGGGCACTCGCCGTCTCCTGCTGCCCCGGCACGCAGGACTCCAGCAGGCTCTGCACCCCGGAGGGGCTGGTGCTGGTCCCCGGTGGAAAGCAGGGCTGCGCTCCAGCTGCACATCTGTCCTGCCCACCGCTGTCCTCCTGCCCCGCGTGGACAGGACAAGGGGTCCGCTCAGCACGGTGCAGCCAGGACCGAGGGGCACAGCGGCCCAGCACGGTGTCAGAGAGGGCTCAGACGTGGTCCTTGTGGAGCTGGCAGCACCCTCCTCAGCACCCTAAGCCTCTGCAGCAGCCGCCTCGTGATGCTCAGCGCCAGGAGTGCGCACGGGCATCCAGGCTCTGAGGGCCCCCCGTGCAGCCCAAGGAGCTCTGCCTGCAGCCCGTCCATCGTCAGCCTGGCTGCCATGAGTGGGGCTGCTGTCACCACGGCTGGGCCACTTCCCACCCACAAGGGCCCACATCTGACAAGGGCCGTGGGAAGGTGGGACTTGCTCTGGCCAGCTCCAGCACAGGACAGGGGAACCTCTGCGGCCGAGCCGGACATGGTTGCCATCCCCAGCAGCCCTACAGCCAGGTTCACCTCGGGGCTGGTAGTGCCAGCAGGGCTGCCCACCCATGGGCAAGCCAAGATGCCTTCAGAGGTGGCTCCTCCCCACCACCATCCCACCAGAGTCGGGGCTGCTGCGTGTGGTACCCGCGTGGGCGCCCTCCCCGCACCCTGCCGGTGGGAGCCGGGGCTCTGTTTTTCCCATTAATCCACCGGAGCCCCATCGGAGCGGGGAGGCTGGGCTCCGGAGCCCCTGCGAGCGAGGAGCGGCAAATCCAATATCTTTTTGGAGGCCCTTTTATATTCAGATTAGACATAAAATCTCCATGAATAACATTAGGGCTCCCACGGGGACCAGGCCCCATTTAAGAGTGCGAGATGTCATTAAGAGGGCGCTGCCTGGCTATTAAAATCTGGCTCCGGCAAGCCCCCGGTGCTGCCGCATCGCGTCCCGCGATTAGGGCAGAGATGCTGCCAAGGTCTGTCAGCTCCAGGAGCTGAGTCCCCTTCTCCCCAGTGCCCGTGCAGGGAGTCAGGAGATGACCTCTGGGGTACCTGAGGAAGGCTGGGAGCTCTCACAGAGCGGAGAGACCCTCCAGTTAGAGGCTGTTCTCCTCTCCCTAGCAGAGCCTTCACTGCCAAGAGCTGCAGACCACCAGCAGACCCAGGTGACTCTGGGGGTGGCAGCAGCAACCTCAGGAATCACAGAGCAGTCACGGGGTGGTTTAGGTGGGAAGAGACTGCTGAAGCTCAGGGACATCCTCACCCAGAGCCCCAAGGGTCAACCTGACCTGGGATGGTGCCAGGGATGGGGCTTTTCCGCACTCCCTGGGCACCCTGGGCCAGGGTCTCCTCACCCTCAGCACCAAGAGTGTCTGAGGGAGTTGTCCAGACTGTGCGGGACATCACTTGCTGTCACATCTGTGTCCCATGTGGTCCCACAGGAAGAGGAGATGCTACCATTCGGTGCTGCTGCAGCAGCAAGGAGCCCATCACCCACCCCAAACCAGAGCAGAGCTGCAGGAGAGGCTGTTCCAAGACACCACTCCCAGTCCTTCCTCCCGCCCTTCCTCTTCCTCCTGCTCCCAAAGTCCAGCCCTCTGGGTGGTGACAGAGATACAAGGGGCAAGGAAAAACCTCTTTGGGGTCATGAGGGGTGGAAGCCAGAGCTTCACAAACTGCTCCTCAGAGGGGAGCCCAGGTCTCGATGGATCCAGTCCTGGTACCAGACTTAATCAACAGTTCATGGCTGAGGAGCTGCGTGTGCTCAGTTCTTCACTGAGCTAAGACCACAAGGTTCAGCAGGGTGCTGGTCACTCAGTAGGACCCTCTTACCCTTGAGGATGCCCCTCCTCAATGGAGGTCCAGGGTGCAGCCTTCTGCTGCACAGGAGGGCTCAACAGACCCCAGGACACCCACCCACAGTTTATGGAGTGGGATAATGAACAGCCTCCAGTTGCCCCAGAAGAGGTTGAGGTCAGTCCTGAAGAACAATTTCTGCTCCACAAGGGTTCCAACAGCCCTGGACGTCTCTGCGGGGACTCGGAGGGGCTGCGGAGCCGCAGCCAAAGCTGGACTCCCGGCCGGGCTGCGGGCTGGCCCAGGGCAACAGGAGGTCTCAGCTGGGGAGCTGGAGCTCAGCGCTGCCGCAGGGCTTGTGAGGGCGACCGAGGTTTTCGCTGCTGCTGCCGCCGCCGCCGCAAGAAGATGCTGCTGCAGGGGGCAGGGAAAAGGGGCTCCTGCACGTCACGGAGCTGCAGAGACCCCCGAGGGGCAGCCTGTGCCCCAGCAGCTCTTGCCTAGGAGAACCCTCCCTTCCTTCTGCCCATCAGGGTCTGTCCTGAGATCAGCCCCACGGCCGTGACACCCATGGGTGCGACACCCAGCCTGGGCCAGGTGCTGTCTGCTCCCACAGCAGCAGAGCCCAGCCAGAGGGGTTCTCCTGGCTCTTGCCAGAGCCCCCAGCACAGAATCATAGAATCACTATGGATTGGAAGGCACCTCGAAAGATCATCCAGTCCAGTCATAGTCATAGAGTCATAGAGTCATAGAATCATTGGAGATTGGAAGGGACCTCGAAAGATCATCCAGCCCAATCGCCCTGACACAGCAGGATCACCTAGACCAAGTCACACCGGAACACATCCAGGCTGGTCTTGAATATCGCCATTGAAGGAGACTCCACAACCTCCCTGGGCAGCCTGTTCCAGGGCTCTGTCACCCTCACTGGGAAGAAGTTCCTTCTCAGGTTGATGTGGAACCTCCTGTGTTCCAGATTACAACCATTGCCCCTCATCCTATCAGTACCTGACACCGAGAACAGCCCAGCTCCATCCTCCTGACACCCACCCCTCAAATATTTGTAGACATTAATGAGGTCACCCCTCAGTCTCCTCCAAGCTAAAGAGACCCAGCTCCCTCAGCCTCTCCTCATAAGGGAGGTGCTCCGCCTCCTTCATCATCTTTGTTGCCCTACGCTGGACTCCCTCCAGCAGCTCCACATCTGGGCCCCTCTTGAACTGAGGAGCCCAGAACTGGACACAATACTCCAGGTATGGTCTCACCAGGGCAGAGTAGAGGGGGAGAAGATCCTCTCTTGATCTGCTAACCACCCCCCTTCTGATCCACCCCAGGATGCTGTTGGCCCTCTTGGCCACAAGAGCACACTGCTGGCTCATAGTCATCCTGCTGTCCACCAGGACCCCCAGGTCCCTTTATCCTGCACTGCTCTCCAGCAGGTCAGTCTCCAGTCTGTACTGGTCCCTGGGGTTGTTCTTGCCCAGGTCCAAGACTCTGCACTTACCCTTGTTCTACCACTGAGGGCACGGAGACCTGCAGATGAGGAGCAGAGCCTGGACACCCCAACATGGAGTAAGGAGAGTGCCTGGGGACGGCTCTGCAGAGCAGCTGAGAGACTTACAGGGTCTTCGGCTGGAAGAGAACCTCAATACCCAGCCCAGCTCTTCCCCAGCACTGCCAGGGCCCCACTCACCCCTGTCCTTCCACAGCTCCATGGCTCTGCAGCCCCTCCAGGAATGGGGACTCCCCACCTTGACTTGGGCAGCCTGGCCCAGGCCTGGGGAACCCTTGTGGGGCAAAAATTGGTCCTCAGGACCAACCTCACCCTCCCCTGTGGCAAATGGAGGCTGGTTCCTCTCATCTGGGAAGAAGAGACCAACCTCACCCGGCTCCAGTGTCCTGAAGTTCAGGCAGTTGTGAGGAGCCAGCAGGTCTCCCCTGAGCCTCCTTCTCTCCATTTCAGCCCCCCAGCAGTTCCCTCAGCCCCTCCCCACAGCACTGGTGCTGCAGCCCCTTCCCCAGCTCTGCTCCCTTCTCTGGACCCACTCCAGCCCCTGCATCCTGCTGGCAGTGACCGAGGGGTTCAGAGCTGACCCCAGGTCTCGAGGTGCTGCCTCCTCAGTGCCTGGTACAGGCAGACCATCCCTGCCTTGGTTGTGCTGGCTGACGTAGCCCAGGATCATAGGATCATAGGATCATAGGATGTTAGGGGTTGGAAGGGACCCAAGAGATCATCGAGTCCAACCCCCCTGCCGGAGCAGGACAAAACTGTCTAACACAGATCACAGAGGAACGCATCCAGGCGGCCTTGAAAGTCGCCAGAGAAGGAGACTCCACGCTGCTGGTCTTGTTGCCACCTAGGCACCCTCTGACCCATCTGCAGGTGACCAACCCCATCCCCCCAGGTCCTTTTCCCTGGGCAGTTTCTAGCTGCTCTGCCCCAGCCTGGGGTCACCCATAGGCAAAGACATCAACCTGAGGTGCCAGCAGCCACTTCTGCCCACCCTCTCCTCATAGGCCTTTCCACCCAGGACCTCCCCATGTGTGTGGGTTGCCCTCCCACCCAGGACTAGAGTATGCCAGAGGTGTGACCTGTCGCTCCCCCTGCCCCAGACACACTCAGCCTGCAGCCGTGGACCTGTGACTTCCCCGAGCCCGGGTGTCCCCGGGGGGCCCTTATCACTCCAGAGCCAGGAGGAGCATCCCCAGCACCGCTGCTCCTCCCCTCTGCAGGGGCGCACACGGCCCCACAGTGGGGTGACCCTTATGTGACGACCTCATGTGGCCACAGTGCAAAGCCCTTCTCCACAGGCTGGCCCTCACGTGCAGGGCGGTGTGGTCCTGCAGGCACCCCAACACCAGGAACCCCCCCAGCACCTCAGATGCCTCCAGGGTTCAGGCTACACAACCTCCCTGGGCTCACCGGATCACAGAGCATCAGCAGTTGGAAGGGACCTTGAAAGGTCACCGGCCGGGTCAGCGTCCTGCAGGGCGCCGGGGGCCCTCCGCCCTGGCCCCGAGTCCAGCGCCGACCTCCAGCTCTGCACAACCGCTGGTCCCTTTTAATTCTTAGAAGGAAAACATCGAGTCGTGGCGAGGAAGCACCTTCGGGGCATCGCCGCAGCAGTGCGGGCAGAGATTAGAGGGGATTTGTGAGATTGTGTTTATTCCCAATTTAGGTTCTTTCCATAAATTAATTACAGAAGCCAGCCCAGACCGGTCGGCAGAGCACTGGGGAACTCTCTGGGCGGCAGCCCTTTCCACGCACCAGCTGCCCGGAGCCCCGCGGTTACCTGCAGCCAGCTCGCCCCCGCTGTGGGGGTCCCCCTGCACCCCGCTCCTGCGCCCCATGTACTGACTCCGGGCAGCAGCGGGGCTCCAGGAGAAAGCTCTGGGGAGAAGAAGGGTTGTGGTGGCAGCTGCTGCTGATGCAGACACCGGCCACCATCCTGCTGACCTGTAGAGGAGCAGTTCAAGAAGGACACGGAGCTGCTGGAGGGAGCCCAGTGCAGAGCTATGAGAATGATGAAGGAGGTGGAGCGGCTCCCTTATGAAGAGAGGCTGAGGGAGCTGGGTCTATTGAGCTTGGAGAACAGGCAGCTAAGGGGTGACCTCATTAATGTCTAAATAGGTGAAGGGTGGGTGTCATGAGGATGGAGCCAGGGTCTTCTCAGTGTCATCTAGTGATAGGACAAGGGGCAGCGGGTTTGGGCTGGAGCAGAGGAGGTTCCTCATCAGTGTGAGAAGGACCTCATGAGGGGTAGGTGTCGGGAGGACGGAACTGGGCTGTTCTTGGTGTCATGTAGTGATAGGATGAGGGGCAATGTTTGTAAGGTGGAACATAGAGGGTTCCACATCAACCTGAGGAGGAACTTCTTCACAGTGAGGGTGACGGAGCACTGGAACAGGCTTCCCAGGGAGGTTGTGGAGTCTCCTTCTCTGGAGACCTTTCAAACCCCCCTGGCCATGTTCCTGTGTGACTGGATCTGGGGGATCCTGCTGTGTCAGGGGGATTGGACTGGATGATCTTTGGAGGTCCCTTCCAATCGCCGATGGTCCATGGTTCTGTGATTCTGTGATCTGCTCTGCTTTGGTCTGCAGGCTCCACCTTCCCAAGGTCCCCTCCACAAGCTGGAGGCCTCATCCCAGCATCTCCAGTGGGATGGAAAGGACCGGATCACAGAACCACAGAACACTAGGGATCAGAAGAGAACCCCGAAAGATCCTCAGATCCAATCCATGGGCTCTGCTGACTCACGGCCCGTGAGCTCTCATGTCTCCATCGTGTATTTACACAACAGAGGTGGACCCGTGGGTCAGCCCACAGCAGGTGGCAGGTGCCCCAGAGACAGGGTCTGCGCCTCAGCGCGACGTGACGGCGGTGCCCGTCCAGCACTAGCTCAGAGCAGGGCGACCCATGGTAGGACGCAGCCTGACAAACCATGGTCCCAGCATCACCAGCACCCTGCTTGGGGCAGTCTGGGGACTGAGGGACCTTCCCTCACCTTGGTGCTTCACAGCTTGGCCTCATCCAGCAGCCCTGGGCAAGCACATGCCATCCAGGATGCCCCTCCTCTCCGGGCCCATGGGGAGTCACCACTCCCTGTCAACACTGCTGGCCCTGCAGCTCAGAAGATGGTGCCTGGGGCACCTGGGTGGGAAAGGTGGGCTACAGAGTGGGTGAGGTGCGCTGTGGGGTGGGTGAGGTGGGCTACAGGGTGGGTGAGGTGGGCTACAGGGTGGGTAAGGTGGGCTACAGGGTGGGTAAAGTGGGCTACAGGGTGGGTAAGGTGGGCTACGGTGTGGGTGAGATGGGCTGTGGGGTGGGTGAG
>VXBP01004347.1:30485-59121 GCA_013400115.1 Rhinopomastus cyanomelas
CGGCGGGCGAAGTGTCCTCTCTCTCACCCCTAGGACAGGCGGTTGCCCGCCGCCTGAAGCCGTTTGGGGTCAAGAAGTTTCTGTACGTTGGCAGTCGCCCGAGGCCAGAGGAGGCTGCGGAGTTTGGAGCAGAGTTCGGTAAGGAAGGTACCGGGGCAGGGGCAATGGCCAGTTGTCCTTGCCGGGCGGGATGGCTCCTGGTCACCGGCAGGGTGAGGGCTGGCGCGAGCTGCAGGTCCTTGGCAGATCCTCGGGGCAGCTGATGTGAACCGCTGCAGGGATGGCAGAGGAGGACGGGCACATCCCAAACACTTCCCATGCAGCAGCTTTTGTTTGTTGGTGGCCACCAAACCGTGGGTGGGAGTGAGGGAGACCTGCCCTCGGAGCCCGGTGAGCCCAGCCAGGAGGATGGACATCCCCGGGCTCCAGCTGGCCACCCACCATAACTGGCGGCTCCTCCTGCCGCCCTTCACCTTCCCCTCTGTTATTTCTATTTGTTTCATTCCCACAAGGAAGTGGGATGTGAAGAGAGGGAGAGGCGGTGGCTACCCCAGGGAGGAGGGGAAGAGTCCTATGGGCCACCCCATGGGTGCCGGGAGGCAGAGGCTGCCAAAGATACCCACGGAGAGTGGTGCTGGAAGCAAACCTCATCTGTGACCTCTTACTGGACGGTGACCACCAACGTCCAGAGCAGCCTGAAGGTGGCTCTTGCCTGCCCAGGGTGGCTTCTCTGTGGCCCTCTGAGAGCCCCAAGGCCAGGATCAGGTGCTGATTGTTCACCCCCAACCAGCACGTTCCCACCTGGAGTTGTTTGCACAGAGCCAGAGCTTGTCCTGCTCCCTTGCGCGCCCACACGAGCGGTTCCCGTGCATGAAGAGTTAGCGCTGGTCTAAACTGGTGTTAACTGGTATAAGCTGCTGTTACTGTGTTTTCCTGTCTGTACAGGAGACAATCCCAGTCTCCTTCAGGCCACACATCTCAGGCATCGCTGGGTTCCCCTGATTTTAACTCAAAAGCAAAAACCCTTCAGCAGCACCTGCAGGGGCTTTGCTGGTCCCTGCCTGTGCAGAGGGGCTGGCCAGGCACCTCCAGAGCAGCACTCGCTTGCTGCTGCCCCCGGGGGGCAAGAGAGCTGCCCTGGGGGCCACTGGTGAGGTCCCCAGGCAGAGCTGTGACCTGCATGTCTCCTGCCAGTGCCGCTCTCGAGGCTGGCTGAGGAGTCGGACTTCGTCGTGGTGACCTGCGCCCTGACGCCAGCCACCCAGGGGATGTGCAACAGGGACTTCTTCAGCAGGATGAAGAAGACCTCTGTGTTTGTCAACACGAGCAGGTGACGCAACCCCGTCTGCTGTCTGGGAGGGGATGGCTGTCACCCTGCTGACACCTGTGGCTGCAGAGGGGTCATGGAAGCTCTGGAGAGGGCTTCCACGGCAGCTCCAGACAGCATTTCGGGCACTGGCTGCAGCTGGCAGGTCCAAGAGCCCGGTGTGTGGCCCGATTCCTCCAGCCCAGGGTCTTGTGGGACCAAGCCAAAGGCAGGATGAGTTATCCAGGGGGGCTGCAGCATCTGATATCCTCCCCAGGGCCCCATGTCCCACCCTGGTGCGTGAGCAGATGGGTGACTGTTGGGTGACAAGAGAGAGAGGCTGGGGGATTGGCCAGAAGAGGTGTGGGCTCATCTCCTTGGAGAAGTGTGGCTTGCAGCCCACTGTGCCCACTGCCTGGACAGAGCTCGTGTGGCCTGACAGGTGACACCTCAGGTTGCCACAGGGTCATCCTGAGCTCGGGCACCCGGCTCTCTGCCCTGCTGCTGGGCAGCCTGGAGCAGGAGCAGCCTGCTGCTGGGAGATGCAGGCACCTCCAGGCAGGTCTCACCACCGCCCGGGCAGCCCCAGGTACACAGGTCCCACCACTGGGCCATCCCATGTGGCCTGTGCCCTGGGAGCCCACAGGACCCCCTCGGCAGCAGCGTGGGTCTCTCTCTTGTGTTTGCCAGGGGGGCTGTGGTGAACCAGGAGGACTTGTATGACGCGCTGGCCCGTGGACAGATCGCAGCAGCAGGCTTGGACGTGACGACGCCAGAGCCGCTGCCCACTGATCACCCCCTGCTCTCCCTCAAGAACTGTGGTAGGTGTCCAGCTGGGTGGCCAACCTCGGCTCTGCTCCAGCAGCCTCATGTGCCCCTGCCTGGGGACCTGCTAGGAGGGTCGGGAGTGTTTGTTGGTGGCCAGCTGGAGGAGCACAGGGCACGGGCAGAGGTGGGCAGGGGTGTTGGCAGGACTTCCACAGTGCACAAGGCTGATTCTCAGGCTGGGGACAAAGGACCTCCATGTCCCCACAGCCCCAGAAGACCTCCTTCTCCTGGCACAGCATCATCAGGTGCCAAACTGGCTTTGGTGGGACCGACTTTTGTCTGTACCCTGGGCGAGTTCCCTCCAGTCACCTGTGCTGTAGGGGCGGTCGGTGCTCATGAGGAGCAGTCAGCAGCCTGACCAGTGCCTGACCTTACTGGTGCAGGCAGCACTGGCTTTAGACACAGTTCAGTGAGTGCTGACCTTGCTGTGGGCTTGGCTGAGCTCATCTGGCCTTGCTTGGGATCTGCTCCCCAGCACCGGTGGGTCTCTGAACGCACCCAGAGGTCTGTAACCCACCCTGTGTCACAACACCCCTGCTGGTTCCTGGCTGCTGGGCAGCAGAACATGCTGGAGCTGCAGGTGGCAGCAGGCACATTGCACCGCGTGCTGCAGGGACGGTGTTTTGCATCCTCCACCACGAGTCCGTGATGGAAGGTGGGCACTGAGGCCGAGTGCAGCAAGGAGGACTTGCTCCTGACTCGCTGGTCCTGGGGGACTTAAAAGCAGCCCAGTTACCTGCGGATCAGGTGCTGCTTCTCCATCTTCCGCGTCTGGTCTCGGCTCCTGGTGGAGCAGCAGCAGGAGGGGTGCTCAGGGTGACGCCGCGCAGGTAAGACGCAAGCAGCCGAGCCTGTGTCTGTCCCTTGCAGTGATCCTGCCGCACGTCGGCAGCGCCACGTATGCCACGCGGAGCACCATGGCAGTGCTGGCAGCTGAGAACCTGTTGGCCGGGCTGCACGGGGAGCCCATGCCCCACGAGCTGCTGCTGTGACAGCAGGAGCCCCGCTCCTGCGGAAGACCCCGAGAAGCCTTGCGGACCAGCCCTGTGCCTCACTGCCCGGCTCCAGCAGTGCCTGCGGTGAGGGAGCTGCAGCTCAGCCATTAAAGAGAAGCAGCAGAGGTGTTGTGCTGGTTCTGTTTGGGAGCAGGGTGGCCCCTGGCACCTGCCAGAGCACAGAGGGGTGAGGACCACGGCTCCCGTGGCCGTGTCAGCGCTGGTTCAGGACGCGCTTGGAGTGCCGGCTCCGCCATGCCCGTGTTGCCGAGAGGGATCTCTCTGAGCCTGGCTCCTGGTGTCGCAGCAGGAGGACGGGCAGCCCCACACTGCAGCCCCTGGCTTGCAGCCAGGAGAGGAGGAGAGGTGGTGGGTTGGCTGGCAGAGCCCAGCTCCTCTGCCGGGGGAGCTGCTGCCAGCTCTGCCAAGCACCCGTCACGAGGTCTGGCTGAGTCAGGTGCCAGTGGCTCCAGCTCCCCTGCCCAGTTTGGCTTGTTCCCAGACGTGTGGTGGCATGAGCCAGTGCAAGGGAGGACCCGAGCAGAGGCCAAGCCTCCAGCTGCCAGGAGAGTCCTGGATGAGGACACTTCAGCAGGTTTTGTGGGGGAGAGGCTCAAATTGTGGATGAAAAGCTCCACATGAGCCAGCACTTGTGGCCCAGAAGGCAAACCGGGTTCTGGGCTGCATCAGGAGAAGTGTGGCCAGCAGGTCGAGGGAGGGCCAGGCTCTCCCCACCCTCAGCACCAACAATCTCTTCCTTCTCTCATGTCTGAACCTCCCTCTGTCAGTCCAACCATCACCCCTTGTCCTGTCCCTCAGCCCCTGCTGCAAAATCCCCCGCATGTCTCCAACTGGCCCCTTGAAGCCCTGAAAGGCCGTAGTGAGGTCTGCTGGGGCCTCTCTTCTCCATCTGAACCCCCCAGCTCTCCCAGCCTGCCCCACAGCAGCAGGTTCCCCCCTCAGAGCAGCACCTCTGGGACCTCCTCTGTCCCAGCTCCACCAGCTGCAGGTCTCTGCTGGCCTGAGGAGCCCAGAGGTGGATGCAGCCCTGCAGGGGGGTCTCAGACCCACCCCAGGAAGTCTCTGCTCCAGCTGGCGAAGCAGCTGCTCGGTTCTCAGTGCTGCACTGTGCCCTGCGTGCGGGCAGTGCCCCAGCAGCCCCCGTTTCCTTGGTGGAAAGAGGAAGATGCTCAGGAGGCTGCACTGCAGCAGCAGGGAGACACAAACCCACCTGCAGCCTGCCAGGAATCCTGCCTCAGGTGCACTGGAGTGACTGTGATCCCCCAGCACCCTCCTGCTCTGAGAGGCCAAGGAAGTTTCCACCTCCGTGGGGTGGTGGCCATCAGCCATCTGCAGGTGGTTCCTGCTCAGCAGATCCACAGCCCTGCGCATGAGGGCAACGCTCAGAGCAGGGGATCCAGACTGAAAGGCAGGGACTTGGTGGTAGGGTTGTGGCATCAGCAGCAGAGTGTCTTGGAGCAGCTCAGTCTGGAGCTCTGCCTGGCCTGTGAGCACCCACAGGCCCTGTTGCTGACTGCTCTGGCACTGCTGGGCACAGCTGGGCACAGCTGGGAGTCGCTGCTTTTGGCTCCCCACTCGGGAAAGCGCCGTTCAAGGTGCCTTCTCCTCGCTGCAGGGTGCTGGGGAAGCTCTGGCCAGGACCGCTCCACAGGGTTGGTAGCAGGGTGAGACAGAGTCCAGATGGGCCATCGCTACCTGACAGTGGTGGGGCTGCTCACGTTGACCTCGCCGGGGCCCCACGTTGACCTTGCCGGGGCCCCAAGCCCTTGTGCCCTCCTGGCACCTGCAACCCCTTCTTGGCGTGGGGATGGATCCCACCAGTTTTAATCCAGCCTTATCCCAGCTCCATGAGCCTGGTGCTGGGGAACGCGGTGAGATGCAGACCCGGTCTCTGGTTCCGCAGGAGCTGTGGCTCTCGGACATCCACTTCTCCCAGTTTCATCACCCTCATTCCCAGGTTCCAGCACTCAGGGCAGTGGATGAAGCCAGGGACAAGCTGTGGCTCCCAGGCTGGAAAGGTGGGAGCGGAGGAAGCGTGTGGACATTTATTGGGATCACACAGTATTCTATGTCGTAGAAGACCTTCAGGATCACCGAGTCCAGCTGATCACCCATCACTGAACCACGTCCCTGAGCACCACGTGGTGGGATGCTTGTCCCCAGGGGACCCTGTACCCCAGCCACAACGTGAAGCACCCGGTGTGTTCAGCCAGGGCAGGTGCTGAGGCTGCTGAGCAGCCATGACCTCTGCCAGCAGCAGACCAGGAGCACCAGCTGCGCTCTCCATCCTGTACTTCCTCCAGAGCCAGGGCTGGAGCAACTCCATCCGCCTGACAGGCACAGCAACCCGCAGCGTGACCTGCGGCACAAAAACACAGCTGGCTGGCTTTGGAAGAGCCGCCTTCCGTCAGGGTACAGCCTGCCGGAGGTGGCCCCTGGGAACTGCCCTCATCCCAGGGCCGGGTCAAGCACTGGGGTTTCTGCTCACTGCAAGCAGGGCTGGGCAGGGGCACTGCTCCCAGCCAGTCTCCTGAGCAGTGACCTCCCCGTCCCGGTGTCTGCCAGAGCCTGGTGCTGCCTGAGCTTGCTCATCACTGCAGTCTGCACGGGAGGATTTGGTGCTGTTAGGAGATTTACTGCTTTACCGGCACGTGGTGCTGCCCTGGAGTTTGAGTCTGAGCTGGGCGATGCAGCAGAGCTCTGCGCTGCGGTTGTGACGCTGACACACAGGGTGGGACTGCAGCAGAACCACGATGCCCATCACAGGCTCCAGATGCTCCAGTGCCACAACGCTGGGGGGCAGCTCCAGCTGTTCCCCCGCTGTTCAGTGCTCTCTTTGCTGCCGCTCGGTGCTCAAGTCCTCGCTGAACTGAGCCAAGGGAAAGCTCACCATCACCAGCCTTGCACCAGAGGACCTCCTTCCGTGGTGACTGGAATGAACGGTGGCACCGGCAGCTGATCCTGAGGAGTGCGTTTGCACACAGGGGCCTCTGTTCCTCCACAGCTCAGCTGCCCCCACGGCTCCTATGCTCCTCCTTGGTGGCTCTGCCGCTGCAGGCATCTGCCAGGTGTGGGCTCAGCGTGGGCCCTCCACGTGTCCCCATCCCCAGCACCACTCAGCAGCCAGGTAAGGTACCCTGGGATGAGCACATAACGGGCAGCATGCCCCTCCAGCAGCAGGATGCTGCATCCCAACCCTTCCCCAGCTCTGAGCACCTCGCAGCACCCGCTGCCCTGATGGCGCAGCATCGGCCTCGCCAACCCAGACACCTCCTGCACGCAGCACGGAGGGGCAGACCGGGCACAAGTCTGAGCACTGGAGCAGCCACCTGAGGAAGGTACCAGGAGCTGCGGGTGGCCTGGGACTTCCAGCTGGGACAAACCCCGTAAGGCTCAGCCAGCCTGTCCTGGCTCCTCCTGGTGCAGAGCTCCTCGTCTTTCCCTCTTCCTGAGCTGCCCACAGGTTTTCTCACAGGTGATGGAGCATTCTGCCCAGTACAGACAGTGGGGGCAGCTGGCCAGCAGGCAGATGGCTGCCAGGGCACCGGCCAGCAGGACGTGGGCGACTGCCCTGTCGTAACTTGTCTTTCTTGGGCTCATCTCCCCGCGTTAGCGTTGGTGCCAAACGGTGCCTTTCTGGAACAATGGCAGAGGGGCTGCAACGGGGAGGTGTCTCACATGTCTTGGCCAGCTCAAGATCCTGCTGGCCGAGCTCCCGGCAGCACTGACAACAGCCCCGCTCTGATGAGCTCTGGGCTAGGGCTCCCAGACCCCACAGGCCAGGAGGAGGAAGAGCCTCATGCTTCCCCCTGCATGGAGGTGCCCACCTGGCCAGAGCCCAGATGGAAGATGCCCAGTGCTGCAGACAGAGAGAGACTTTGGAGCAGAGCCCAGGGCAGTGTCTGGCCATCGGGCTCCTGAATCGCTCAAGTCACTGGTCACCGTTGCGCAGCCCAGGGAGGTTTCTGAGGAGGGAGCTGCACGAGTTCTGCAGCCTCAAGAACAGCACCAGACCCTGTTCCCCAGCTGTCCTCTGTACAAAAGCTGAGCAGGGTGCTGCTCGGTCACACCAACACCGGGGTGCTGCTCAGTGTCCTTCACGCTGGATCCTCTGCTCTACCTTCTGTTGATACTCGATGACACGGACTCAGGTAGCAGTAACAGCTGTTGGAAGATGCTAATTAACCAGTTATTGGTGGTGGTTAGTTAAAGGAAGCTTCATGCTTCCTTCCCATGGGGGATTGGACTAGATGATCTTTCAAGGTCCCTTCCAATCCCTAATGATTCTATGATTCTATGGTTCCGCCTCTGACCCTCAAACCAGCAGACATCTTGGCAGGGATCCCACAGAGCTGAAGAACATGTCAGTTACCAACAGGCACTAGAGAGGATGCACCCCAAATCCCAAGGCCTCATGTCAGTAACCCACAGGCACAAGAGAGGATGCACCCCAAATCCCAAGGCCTCATGTCAGTAACCCACAGGCACAAGAGAGGATGCACTCCAAATCCCAAGGCCTTCCAGCCTTCAGCTAAGAACAACAAGACACATGGGCAAGGTGCCTCGTCCCATCACGGCAGGGACCTCTGCAAGCAGGTCAGCCACCCTTGGGGCACCTCCAGTGACCCCAGCAAAACACCTGTAATGTCACCTCCAGAGGGAAGGACCAGCTAGAAGACAGCCCTCCACAGTGAGGCAGCAGCTGTGAGACACCAGGCCCCCCACAGGCCAGTCCAAGCCACCAAGGTCAAGCCCAGCGGTCAGCCCAGCTCACGGCGTGGGCAGGACAATGCAGCCCTTCACCCTGGACCAAACACAGCTCTTGTCCACGAGGCATCACATGTCCTGTCACGGCCCTGCAGAGCAGAGGCACTGCTGGGAGACTGTGTTTGGTGCTGGAAGACCGGGAAAGCCACCAGGGGCCACCGGGTTTGAGATGTCCACAAGTTTGAGATGTCGGGAAAAACAAACTCCTGAACATGTCCCCAGCTGAGTTTTTTCCTTAAAGGAGAAATCCTGAGAGTCTGGAGTTCCACAGCAACACTGCAGGTTGTCAAAACAGATCGGAAGTGCAGACCACAGAATCACAGGCCATCAGGGACCGGACGCGACCTCAACAGATCCCCCTGCCACAGCAACATCCCCCGGATGCAGTGGCACAGGGTTTACCTGCTCAGACTGGGTCTCAGGCACTCTGATCTCCTCAACAACCCGGGGAATTCCTATGTGTTGTAGGAACTGTCTTCAAACACCAGAAACAGGAGGAAGACGAGGCCCCTGGAACACTCCTAACAAAGCCACACGAGGAAGAGCTTAAAGTACAAAATACTGTCTTTTATTGATGTTTGGGTGAGATCGCTTAGCGTAGCTCAACGCTGTTAAGTCCCCGATATCAAAATCATTATCAAACAAAAGGTGGCACATCCTAACGCGTAAAAAAACCGCACCACACGTCCGTAACACTGCGGAACCCAGAGCCAGAGACGCGACCCCGTCACAAAACGCCGCGGCTGCAGAGGAGTTAACCCAGCTGCTCGCTACACCTCCGTGTTCCTGTTCACTTTGAGGTCCAAACAAGACGCTGACAGACATCTGCCCCCTTCTTCTCCCCGCAATGCGAAGCGGTGTCGCCGCGCAGCTCCTCATCACAGGCTGCTGCCCCACACGAGGCTGGGCACGGGAAGGCTTCCTTTGGTCTGACAATGACCGTTTGGTTTCTGTGCTTCAGCAGCTCTGATGGCTCCTCCTGTGGATTAGGGTTTGATTTCAGTTCATCCAAAAACAAGTCCCAGATGTTTAAGAGGACTGTTAGGCAGCACAGACTCCACCACCAGCCTGCGGAACGTCCTCACCCAGGACGCGCTGGCTGCGCAGAACAGAACAAAGAGGGCAGGGTTAGCAATTTGATGTCAACGGGCTGCTGCTGCTGCTCTGAGATCAGGACACGGAGGAACCATAAACTCTCAGCATCTCCTGAGCAGAACGGGCCCAGCTCCCGCAAGGCAGAGCAGCGCTGGTCAGCAGAAGTGCTCCAGAAGGTTCTTTAGGAACCAGATCTGCCAAACACCAACAAAGAGAGCGCAGACAGTGCTGGTCACGATGATGTCAGAGAAGAGGAAATTAAAGATTTACATGATTCACACAAAGAATAACAGCGACCACTGGGTTCCTGCTACACAGAGTGTACAGGACTACTGCTTTTCAATCATATTTACGCTAATTACTTTATTTTTAGGTGGAAAAGTCTACCTATAGCACTACTTGAAGTGGAAGGACTGGGTCTGACCACTGCATTTTATAGAGAGAGACATAAATAAATACAGCGAGTGAGGATCATCCGTGGCTGGTCTGACCTGAGGAACAATCCACAGCCGAGAAGGAAAGTGAGTTGGGGTACAGAGGAAGAAATTAAAGGCTGGAGATAAGAGTGTGAGAAAAGGACAATATGCAGTAACAGGGACCAGATTGACTATCAGCACCCGGGAACAGCAAGAGACTATCCTACTGAGATAAAAAAGCCATCACAAATCAACCCCCTCCTTCAAAATAACAAGGCAGACAAAGACAGCTCCCCTCAGACTCGTGTGTGTATATAGACCTTTAACACAGGAGATAACAAACGGGTTAAAATACTGCTAAGAGTAGCACGAGCAAGGAACAGGACTTCACTTATCACTTAACACAAGCTCCTATGCAAAGAAATCAGTCAAACATCCAGACCTCACTGTGTTCAAAGCACAGACAGTCCAGAAGCTACTTGCCGTGGGTTTAACTTAAGCACCTTCATGACAGAGTGTCCTTTACTACCCAACAGCCACAGACAGACACTCACAGCCCGACAGCTATCGGTGCGATCACTGCCTTCCACAGCACCAGGTCAGACAGGCGCCCCCAAGGTTGTCCTCCTCTTCTGAAGAACCTGCAGCCCAGGCTGGTGACGGCACCTGGCTCCTGCACTACTGCCTGCACACCCCACGGCCGTGGGCTTTACAGGTCACTCGTTTAATGCTTCACTTCTACAAAAGACTTCAGGGAAGAAAAGAAAAAGGGAGTTTGCACTTGAGTGCCTCAGTTCTGGAAACGTGCTACGTCAGGAGATCGCTACACGCTCACCCCTCTGCCCCGCAAAGGAATGATGTTGCTGTAGGGATCGCATCCCCATCAGCCCAAGGCTGGAGCGCACGTCACCGTGAACGCCCCATCTGAGCCACTCCAAGATCGTTGCTTACAGCTGGTTTTGCCTCACAACACTCCTGTGAGGTAGGTACAGGTAGGTACAGAGATATCCCCAATCGACAGAACCATCCTTTCCGTGTGCGTGGCACAAGCGCACGGTAGCATCCGCTGGTCAACACGCACAACCCACGAGCCTGCAGCCCTGATGAGAACGGTGCTCGGGACATCCGTGCCGGCACCCTCCTCCAGACCAAGGCTGGATGGCGTTAAAGCAAAGTGCTGGGCAGGTTGCTGCTCTGCCACCGCAGACAGGTGGTCTTGGAGTGTTTGTAGAGGTGGCTGGACTGGCTGAAGCGCTTGCCGCACTTGAGGCAGGCGTAAGGCTTCTCCCCCGTGTGCACGCGGATGTGCTTCTTGCAGTCTGTCAGGGTCAGGAATGTCTTGCAGCAGATCTTGCACGCGTACTTGCGTGCGCCTTCCACGACCAAGACGTTGTGCTCGGATAAGGCCTTCTTGCACTTTGAAAGGACATCTGCAGAAGCCCTTGTCAGCTGTGGGGGGCCGGGCTGTGACGAGTGCCCGTTCTCAAAAGACGTATTCCCGTTCATGATCAGCTGGGAGCCGGAAGAGTTATCCTGCAGCTGGGAGCTCCTGACAGAGGTCACCACGGGCATTTTGGGGGCTATACGGCGGTAGCCAGGGAAGTTGCTAGCACCTCCTCTTACTGAACCCATCATTGCCCTCGACAGGGAGTGCAAGCCCAAGCCCGACCGTGGAAAATCCATGCTGAACTGCTCGGCTGCTCGGTACCCCGAGCTCTGCACGCAGGGGAGACCCATCACATCCTGCATTGGTCTAACGAAATGGGAGTCTGCAGGCTCACTGAAAGGATTCTCAACGTGCGAGACGGTGGTGGATGAATGGCCACCAGCGGGCCCCGACTCTGGACTCATCAGGTAAGAGGCATCACTGTCCATTCTGCAGTCACTGGTGGTGTTTGGGATGTTGTCACTGCTGTTCTGACCGGCACCAAAGCCGCCGCCTCTGCTCTTGTTTAGAAAATTTGAGATACTGAAGGTAGTTTTGTGCTCCAGGTTGTTTGACACCTCCATGATGTGGATGTCTCCCACCCTATCAGTACTGGACTGCGGGTCAGAGAAGCTCCGATCACTGCTCTCTGGACTCAGCTCTATCTTCTCGGCACTCACCACTCCTACTTCCACTTCCACAGACTCGCTGCCCTCTGCCTGCGAGGTGACGTCGCTCACCTCGTCCTGAGGCTCGGGGGAACTTAAGGGCTCGGACTTCACCACCACCCTCATGTGCTCTTTTTCATTCAGAGTGACCTCTGCGTTCTCACACGGGAAGTTGTTCTTCTCAGTAGCAGCTTCCTGGTCAAAGGTAGTTTCCACCTGCGTTGTCTGGGAAGCCATAGACATCTGTGAAATGTTTCCCCCGCCGTTGTCAGACTGGCTCGGCACTTGAGCATCTTCCTGAGCGCTGAAAGGCTGGTCAAACAAAATCGTGTTGTCCTCCTGGTTGTCAGGAGCAGTGTCAGCCTTGGAGTTGTCTCCGATCTTCAGAGGATCCGGTGAGAAGAAATCTTCCCGGGAGTGACTGACTGACTGCCCGCTCTCTGCTGCCACATCAGAAACGGACTCGTCCATGGCTGGCCGGATGCGCTGCCGGGCCCGCTCCTCAGAGGACTGCTTGCGCTTGTGGAGGCGGCGGATAGGAAAGGTCGTGCGCTGCTCAATGCTGCTTCTCATCGAGGAGCTCATGGTGGTTGTTTGCTCCTCTGTGCTCTGAGTGGAATTTAAGGCAGAGCTCACAATGCTCAGTCCAAGCTGCTGGAGCATGAAGGACCTCTGCATGCGTGCACTTTGCTCTTGGACTCTGTCACTGGGAGGAGACATCGGCAGCGTCCTGGTGGTCAGGTAGTGTTTGCAGGCCTTAACAACAGAGTTCAAGTGTAAGTGAGAAGCAGCCAACAGGACATCCATGACGTTGCTCTCTCCAAGCATCAGGGTGGAAGTGTACATCATGTCTATCAGAGCAGCAAAGGCTTCCGCTGTCACCACCTCGCTGTCCAACTGAACCATGTTCATAGTCTGATCTCCTTCCGCTACAGTAAAGAGAGCTCGGAAATGGGTGCTGCACGCAGCCAGGACCGAGCGGTGGGCTTTGAAATGCCTGTTTCCCACCACGATGACGCAGTCACAGAGCTGGCCGTGGAGCCGCTGGTAGTTGAGCTGCTGGAAGATCTGCTCAAAGTGTCCTGGGAAATCCATGGTCCTACAAAACAGAACAGAAGAAACCATAACCTTTGCAACGGCTGAAGTCTGATCCATAGCAAACCAGGTGTAAAACGGAAAGGCAACAGCTAAAAGAGAGGTGAACAACAACTGCTCTTGATTTATCAGGGCCACGTCGGTACCACAGGTGATCCTGGAGGAGGAGGAGCAGGAAGAAAACAGACTCTGCCAAGGAGCTGGCCGGGCGTAACAGCCACCTCAGCATCAGACGTGTCACGAGCTCCTCTCCCATCTGTTAGCTACTGTCTAACCTAAACGTTTAATCCTGGTTCCCACAAAGCCCTAATCGTGACTAACCTACTGAACTTCTGATTAATTGCTGGGGTTATCAGACAACCTCCCGCTGAACAGCCTGGACTTTAACTCTCATCTCATTTAATCCAGCTTCACCTTCTGCCAGTGACTTCTGCAGCTTCTCAGCAACTGTGCAGAACTGCCAGTCAGGGGGAGAAGGGAGACGGTGCTGCAGTGGAACAAGAGGTCAGCTCTTGTCTCAAGCTCACCACAAGTGCGGTACCATTCCCTTGCTCTCTGCCCCTCATCAGGTGGGAGGCAGGGGAAGCCCCATTTCCCCCAAAAAACAGATGAATGGCAGCAGACAGAGAAGTCCATGAGAATGTTACAGGAAGCCCTTGAGAACCTCTGCTCATCAGAAACGAGGGCCTGACTGGCTTCACTAAGGGCAGATCACAACCGCCAAACCTGAGGCCCTCTGAGACAGGTTTACAAAGAGCCTCTGATGTCCTCTGCCTGGACCTGTGCGAAGCATCTGACACTGTTGATTATAACACAGAGACATGGATCTGACAGATGAACTGCTGGACAACCTCAGAGAGCAGCCTTCCAGTACCTGAAAGGGCTACAGGAGTGCTGGAGAGGCTTTTTTATGAGGTTTTTGTGAGGTGGCCCTTCCCATGGCAGGGCTGTGGTAACTCTGACCTCTTCCTGCCCAAACCACTCTGTGATTCTATGATCCTCAACAAAACTACCAGGTCATCTCAGGGGCTTCCTCGCCTGAATTTCCACAGACAGAACCTAAGACAAACCTCACCAGACTCAGGGCTGATAAGTGACTGGAGAGATCTCTGCAGACAAACAAAGGGTGAGATTTGAGGCACGGAAAGGCAGGGCAGACTACAGCCCCACCAACTTCAAGACAGGTACCGCAGCCAGACCACGCTGGAACGGGTCGGAAGGCCCAGCAATACACACCAGACTGCAGATGGGTTCACACATTTGCACACGTGCCAGCAGGCAGCTGTAAAGCTGCTGGATCCATGGCTTTTGAGCAGCAACACAGCTCAGACCAGCAGAGTACCTGCAGCATTCTCGAGCCTTGGATCACCACAGAACCACCAAGGCTCAAAAAGACCTCTTAGCTCCTCCAGTCCAACTGCCAGTTCCCCAAATAAACCCTGTCCCTCACTCCACAGCTCCACAACCCCTCCAGAGATGGAGACTCCCCCACTGCCCTGGGCAGCGTGGGCCAGGCCTTGGGAACCCTTTAAGGGAGGGAATTTTTCCCCAGGGCCAACCTAATCTCCCTGGCACAACCTGAAGCCATTTCCTCTTGTGCTGTTGCTAGTTCCTTGTGAACAGACAAACCTCTACCTTGCTTCAACCTTCCTTCAGCGAGGTGTTGAGAGTGAGAAAATCTCCCTAGACCTCACACAATCTCTCTTTGGCTGGAAGAGATCTTTGAGATGATCAAGTCAAAGCCCTAACCCAGCACTGCCAGGTCCCCAGTCAACCCCTCCAGAGGACGGTGACTCCACCAGTGTCCTGGTCAGCCTGTTCCAGCATTCAATAACCCTCTCTGTGTAATGACCACTCCTCATTCCCAGGCTTGGGATTCTGTATCCCTTAGGGCCACCCTGGACAAACAAAGGGACCTGCAAGCCTGTGGCCTTTGCTTTCCTTGGCCTAACACCAAGCTACATAAAATGAAGGGCACTGGTGTGGTAGAAGCATTAGGGACTGGAAGCGACCTTGAAAGATCATCTAGTCCAGTCCCTCTGCCACAGCAGCATCACCTAGACCAAGTCACACCGGAACACATCCAGGTGGGTCTTAAATGTCTCCAGTGATGGAGACTCCACAACCTCCCTGGGCAGCCTGTTCCAGTGCTCCACTGAAGAAGTTGAAAAGACCTGAATCCCTGCCAGAAGAGGTGGCAAACTAGCACAAAGACTGAAACCCAAGAGGACACAAAAAGTCTTGGGAAGCAGCCCCTGCCTGTGTCAGCTGCCAGGCTGAAGCCATGTTCAGCAGCTGCTGTTTGCTAGCTCAGAGACAGCTGGTGCCCATCCTCCTCCTCCTCCTCCCAGGACAAGCCCTTCACAGCTCTTCACTGATGTCACCACCCAGTGCAGAGGACTGAAGTCAAGACAACTGCCATGATTTGAAAGAGGAGCAGGAACTGTTCCAGACATTTTATCCCAGCTCAATGTGACCAAACTTCATGTGTCTGTGTCTTGTGGGGTTTTTCCTGATGTGTGGTGGGGGGAAGAACCAAAATGTCTGGTCGCCCTTTCTGCCCAAACTGACTCAGAACCTCAAAACCTGCAGATTCACAAGTAGTTTTGTTAAACCCTCCTTTGTGTCTGATGCTTTAGACAGAAGTTCTTGGCTAAAATACAGTAGGGGTCTCTAACCCCTGACACAGTGGAGACCCAGACAAGAACCCACAGCTCACCCACTCACCAGTGGGCACCTCGCGGTAGAAAGAAGACCTCTTTAAACAAACAAACAAACAAACAAGACAGACTTGGAAGGACAGTTTTTATTTTTACACCTTTCCTTCAAGTGCAACACAAGAGAGAAAATGCCTCCTCGTGGCTGTAAGAAAAGGAAGGAGCAAACTCTGAAACTCACTGACCTCAGGCTGCCAGAGAGAGGATGGGCAGCCTTGTGACAGCAATGTGGCTGAGGCTAGGGTTGTGCTTGGTCACCACCTGCCTTTGTTGCACCCCAGTGAAACTCCTGCCCAGCTTTGCTCCAGCGAGCACTGAGCACAGACCACCTCCTCTGCAGGGAAAGACCGCTCCAGCTCCAGGGGTCACCAGAAACGTGCTGTTCACAAGCACCCCAGTAGTTCCCAGCCTCTCTCATCTCAGAAGACAAGTAATACCTGACTGCTCATGCACAGCCTGTACTAGCCCAGTCCCAGGACGTGACTCTGCTCTGCAGCACCACATCTGAACCAGTGCCAGTGTCCACAGAAGGCTGGAGGTGGAAAACACATAGCACCACAGGGACAGGATTTCACACCAGTGAAAATAACTGAGCTAGGCTCCAGAAAGGAAGATGGGTTACAGGAGTGGACCAAGGTACTTCTGCCCACGCAGCAACAGGTACTGGAAACAGCCCTGCCCTGAGCAGTAATTTGGAATTCCAGGGTCCAGAATCCTTGCTCAGACTAATCAAAGGTGACAGCATCCTGTGGGCATCCGACACAAGTCAAACCTCAGTTCTGCTTCAGGTGACATTATTTTCACAGTAATTATAAGGTCGGATTCTATGACTCTATGAGAAGACCTTAAAGATCATCCAGTCCAACCTAAATCCAAATAAACTCAGTAAACCTAACATCTAGATCATGCCACTCAGCACCTCACTAGATGGGTAAGGAACTGGCTTGATGGCCGCACCCAGAGAGTGGTTGTCAATGGATCCATGTCCAAGTGGAGGCCAGTGACAAGCAGAGTCCCTCAGGGATCAGTCTTGTTCAACATCTTTGTAGGTGACATGGACAAGGGCATTGAGTGCACCCTCAGCAAGTTTGCTGACGACACCAAGCTGTGTGGCGCAGCAGACACGCTGGAGGGCAGGGATGTCATCCAGAGGGACCTGGACAGGCTGGAGAGTTGGGCACAAGCCAACCTGATGGGGTTCAACAAGACCAAGTGTAAGGTCCTGCATCTGGGTCGANCAGGTAGCCACAGGACTAGGGCGAATGGAGCAGAGCTGGAGATGGATAGATTTAGAGTGGATGTGAAGAGGAAGTTCTTCACTGTGAGAGTGGTGAGAGCCTGGAATGGGTTGCCCAGGGAGGTGGTGGAGGCCCCATCCCCGGAGGTGTTGAAGGCCAGGCTGGATGACGCTCTGGCCAGCCTGGTCTAGGGTGGGGTGTCCCTGCCCATGGCAGGGGAGTAGGAACTGGATGATCCTGTGGTCCCTTCTAACCCAGACTGACTCTATGACTTGGTCTGGGTGATCCTGCTGCTGTGGCAGGGGGATTGGACTAGATGATCTTTGGAGGTCCCTTCCAACCCCTAATGATTCCGTGATTCTATGATTTTGGCTTCTTATTTAATTTCACTACAGCACAGGATCAGCAAACACTGAACTCACCATAAGGCTGAGGTCTAGTACAAGTTTAACTGAAAACTGTAACATTAGATTTGGGCTGAATGCAGCACAAACTACCCCCACACCACATTCGCTGAAGTATCAGCATCTAAGATCAAAGCACAGACAAGAAGTGTATTTCTGGATACGTGCATTTGGTCTGTCTTCTCTTGCTTCAGTGGAACCTCAGCTGTCAGCAACAGCAGCCACAAACCCTCCCCTGAACCACCACTGGCCACACACCACTCCCCTCCCTGTCCAACATGCCTTCCACGCAGGGGGTGACATTCCAGCACAGGGTGTGCAGAAACCTACTCGGATGAAGGACACATGCAATCTCAGCAGCCAGTCTCTGCTGAAGGCAGAGGCTCCAGTTCCAGGCTCCAGCCAGCTCCAGCTCACGTGCTGAATGAAATCTGCTGAGCCAGATCCCGTCAGTGGAGCCACACGCGGCACAAACCTGCAGGGATCAAGAGCTACGAACAAAATCAGCAAGGTCAGAACCAAAGAAACACTCCTTCACCCTTCTGCAGCAGGACAGCTACAGAACCCACTGCCGTCTGCAGGTACCACAGGAGCTCAGCAGCCATTTTTAATTCATTGAGAGAAACCAGTCAGCAGCCATCAAACACTCAGATGCTGCCCGTGCTGCACAACACTTGCTCTGGCTTTTTCACAAGAGTTTTAGGACAGAACCATGGATTTGCTTAATTTAACACTGGCTTGGTTAAAACTCGTGAGGAACTGCCTTCTCCCTTGCATTTTAATTAACTGCTTTAGAAGATAATTAGCCTTTGAACACAAAGTGCTCTCAGTAAGTATTTAAGTTCTTCACTTGCTTCTTCACTTCTAGAGAAAGACACACTGAGCAGACCCAGCGGTTAACAAGAGACAAGGATGCTGCTGCAGGATGTCCCCAAGTCCCAGCAGAAGAATGGGAGAAGGGATGCTTCCAGTGGGCACAAAGGATGCACAATCACTACAAGGGAAGCACACACGCATCCAGTGGCCCCACCGTGCCCGCTGCTCGTCAGATGGAATTTCACCCGTACGAACACAGGCACACGAGGTGGACACCATAAGCACTGGCTCTCTCAGTAGCTGTCCCCTGGGTCAGCCTGCCCCAGAGCAGAGGGGCTCCTCTGACTGTCCTCATGGCCTCCTCTGGATTGTCCCAAATAACTCCAGGGACTGGGGACTCCAAACCTGATGCAGCACTCCAGATGAGGTCTCATCAGAGCAGAGTAGAGGAGGAGAATCACCTCCCTTGATCTACTGGTGATGCGTCTTTTGATCCACCCTGGGAGACAGTTGGTCTTCTAGGCTGCCCTCAAACATTGCTGGCTCATGTTGAGCTTCTCATCCCCCAGCAGCCCCAAGTCCTCCTCAGGATTCCTCTCAGTTAATTCACCACTCAGCAAGTATTTTGCTTGGGATTACCCTGACACAAATGTAGGAGGACTCTGCACTTGGGCTTGTTCAGCCTCACGTGGTTTGCACAGGGCCAGTTCTCCAGCCTGTTGAGATCCCTCTGGATGGCCTCCCTTCCCTCCAGCGTGTCGATCACTCCACACAGCTTGATTCCATCAGCAAACTCACTGACAGTGCAGTCAGTGCCACTGCCTGTGTCACCCACAAAGAGATCAAAACAGCATCAGGCCAAAGCAGATCCCTAAGGACACCGTTTGTAACCATCTCCACTTGGACACAGAGCAGTGCAACTCCTCGTGTCTCCAGTCACAGGAACACAACTGGGGCTGCCCCGAGACCCACCATCATCTTACCACTATAGACAAGCACTCTCACACCCAGCTGCCCCCCCCTTGCTTCTTGGCCACTGCGCCACCTGCCTTAGGATGATCTTCACTGGCCATCAGACACCGGCACACGCCCAGTTACCCCAGCCAGCGCTCCACAGACACAGGGATGCTGCACCTACTAGAGAGCCCTCACCAGCACAGAGCCAGGAGCGGAACAGAACAGGGCACAAAGCCAGGCACACACAGTGACTTTTGTCTCCCTCACCCTTCTGCATTTCCACACTGCAAATCCCCTAAACCACCCTAAACACTCTGTAACAACTCCTGTGGGATCCTAAATGGGGCTTTCCAGCAACTGACATGTCCCAGCAGCAAGCAACTTCTTAGTATGTTGCTGGATAGAGGCTCTTCTGGGATTGCCCTGCCAGGGATCTGCACTGGGTGCTTCTCTCTCAGGGTCCTTGATCGGAGTTCCCACTTGCACCCCTGTGCTGCTCTGGGCCTGCAATGGGCTGGCTCCACGGCCAGGCTTGGGAGTAGCCCTGTGAAGTCTGTTAGGGTTCTTCTGTCCTGTCATCAGCACTTCCACCTCCTCTGGGGCTGTGCAGAGGAGCCTGACCACATAACTCAGCATTTGTGGTGGGACACCATAAAATACCCCTCGTGTCTGTTGGTGAGGAGACAAGGCTTACACTTCTGGCAGTCAACTCTCCACCCACAGAAAGCATCAGAACTAAAAACACCTGAGTTGGGAGATGATGTGCAAGTGCTGTGCAATTCTGGGAACAAACACCTACCACTTACAATCATGCAGCCTACTTGCTAGTTTCCCATTAGCTGTTAACCTCGGAGTCTCTCTGCCGGCACCAACCAGATCTGATAACTTGGATTCCCGTGGTTTTGGTTGAAGTATGTGTCTGTTACGAAGAACCTAAGTTTGCAGAGACTCCTTCCCACAGAGTCATAATTAGGGTTATTCTCTGAAATTACAGAACCTACCCTGACTCAGCAGGCTGGCCGGCGTGCATAGGCATCTGTGCAACCACCTGCTTGGCCTGGCACACAAAGGGCAGCTGGAACACAGCTGTGCAGCTGCAGGAGGAACACTGCAGGTTTTCCCAGGGGAGTTCAGGTTTTACCAGCACAGATTTCTACTCCTGCAATGTCAACAATTTCTTTGTGTTGTCTCTGCTTCTGGAACGACTGTGCAGACCTAGAGTCCCTTCTTCCATCAAGTCCTTCTCTAACCCTTCACCTGTGGCAGGATGGGACAGGACAGGTATCTCAGTGTATTTGCACCAAAAGGGCTGCAGAACCAAAACCTTTTAACCAAAGTTAAAGTTAACTCACGATAAAACAGTGTGAAACAGAGCAACTCCAACCAACCACCTATTTCATTACTACAGCCAACACCAAACGACATGGTGCAGATCACACCACAGAGCTGAGCTGCTGCCAGCAAGTCAAACACACAGACCTCAGGAGACCCAGACGTAGGCTCAAGGTCCCCCAAAGAAGTTTTTAAAAAAGTTCTCCAAATAACTGACTTTGTGTAACAAAACCAACAGCAGCGGAACGACACGAGAATGACTCCAGAACGGACCTGGCCACGACTGAGAACTGCCTGCTGAGCACCAGCTCTTCTTTATCAAAGGAACAATGGACACTTCATCACCTGCACCTCACACTCTGTTCCAAACAGCCTATACTTCAGTGCCCTTAACTGCAGGTGCCAGGAATCCCCAGCACATGGCCACAAGCACAGCAGGTGTGAGATTAACAACTGTTTGCTAAGCAGCTCCCCACAGTCTGAAACACAAACATGGATGTAGGCAGGAGTCAGGGTACAAGGGCTCATCTCAGACAGAACTCTTTCTTGAGCTGATTTCTTCACAACTGGGGAGCCTCTCACAATCCAGCGCCTTTTGTCACTCCAAAACATGGAGGGGACACACTCTGGGTTGTGTTTCCAAACAGAGCACGTGGTGGATTCCCAGTAGCAGCAGCTGAACTGATGTCTGGCTTTGCCCCGCACAGCTGGAGTAGGCTCCAGAATTTGATCACTCTTAACGTGTGCGGCAACATGGCGAATGCCAGCCAGGAGAGGCTTTTCTGTGTGTCTGACAAGTGTCTGCAGCCAGTGACGTCCATGACTGACAGTGTGGCAGCACTCACAGCAACTCGTGTAGGGGCTGCCTTGGCTGGGTTTAATACACAGCTCAGCTCTCACGGTTTATCTCCCTGCTGTCAGGGCTGACGGGTTACAACTTGTCTAGGAAGCAAAAAGGATAAACTGTACTGCAGGCACTATTCTCAGGGTTCTCAGCCCTCCAGAGAAGAGATTAGCATATGGCTTTGTATCTCACCCTGGTTGGAAGGGAACCACAAGAGCAACATTGCCTCAGGAAGGAGCTGTAATGGCAAATGCATCTTTGAGAGGAGCGACAAAAACCCCTCCTGGAAAAGGACACGGACTTCCCTCAGAAACTCTCAGGTATCTGAATAAACAGACATAGGTAGCTATGTCATGGCCATCCTCCTGCTAGCCCTGATGGTGATGGTCCCACTCAGCTCCTCCCAGCCCTGTGATCCACCTCAGAGGAGGGCATGCAGGAGACCGAAACTCGAAGCTCCTACATTCTGAGGTGCTGTCTCAGCTCCTCAGCAGGAGACAGGTCTCTTTTCATTGCAATTCTCCTGTTTAACACACTGGTACTGCTGTATCTTCTCCTGAATTCCTCGGTAACCCTTCACTGTCTGGCTCCGAGGCCAGTCTCTCTCCAAAGAGCTAAGGTGTGCTCTTCTGGTTGGCTACAACAGGACAGTGCTTTCTAATATAGTATCAAGAAGAAATAGGAGGGGAAGATCACTGATTCTGTTCTTGATCTTAAAGCTAAAAGACTGCATCAAGATGTGGGAAAATGTCTGTTCTGAGAGCATGGTGGGTCTTCAGGCATTGCACAGTGAAACCCCTAAAGAGAGTTGTCCAGGCAATATCCCTGCTTGATTTAGTTACACAGGGAAAAGCAGGGAATGCTGCAACACTGCAGTAAACTGGCAGTAAACCCATTCAGCAGAAAAGAAGACAAATGCCACAGAACATTAGGGATTGGAAAGGACCTCGAAAGATCATCCAGTCCAATCCCTCTGTCACAGCAGGATCCCCCAGATCCAGTCACACGTAAACATGGTCAGGTGGGTTTGAAACGTGTCCAGAGAAGGAGACTCCACATCTCCCCTGGGCAGCCACAGTGTCTTCCAGGGCTCTGTCATCTTCACGGGGAAAAAGTTCCATCTCACTTTGAGGCGGAACCTCCTCTGTTCCGGCTCACACCCCTTGTCCTATCACTGGGTGCCCCTGAGCAGAGCCTGGCTCCATCCTCGTGACACCCGCCCTTCACATACTGATCAACATTAATGGGGTCACCCCTCAGGCTCCTTTTTTCCAAGCTCAAGAGACTCAGCTCCCTCAGTCCTTCAAGGAGAACTGATCTGACCTCACTGTTATGTTACTGGTCCAGAAAGCCTCTCCAGAGGTTCATCGTACCACTGCAGCCTCTGTCACTGCCACCAGTCTCTTGTTTGCAGCACATCCAGTTTGCAGCCAGCTTCTCCTGCCTGCTGTCACCCCTGGCTCATGAACCAAACCATAAACACCACAACTGTGGAACAGAGGGTCTGCAAACACGTCACCCAGGACAGGTCAGCCACAGTCATGATGTCTCCTTGCTCAGCACGGCAATAATTTCAAAATCCAACTCGTTACTTACCAGGGATTCAAGATTTTAAACAACCCCACCCAACCACCTTCCTTATGGAGACTCCTTTCCCTAAGCTTTTAATCCCAATGAAACTTGGGTTATCCGCAAATAAACACAGCAAATACTGCTAGGACATGGTTCAGACTGGAGTGACAAACACAGCGTGCACCACCACACTAGGATTGTCAGCCTCAGACAATAACAGCCACACAACCCACCCCACAGGCAACTGCGGTTAACTGCTCAGTTATCTGCTTCTGATCTTCACAAATGCATCTTAAACACTCAAGGGAGAGCTAAACACACCTTTCCCTCATACCTCTTCCTTCATCCCAGGCCCAACTTCACTCTCAACTCCTCTCTTTCCTCTCCCCAAGTAGCACACGGATATGAGGAATGAGTGTTGCAGCCAGTTCATAACCCCTCATCTCTGATGCTCTTTCCTCCTCATTGTCCCCCTTTCTGTGAGTCTCTCCCGCAGAAGACAGTCCTCCATGACCCCATCCCACACAAGTCATTCACTCTGCTCTAGCATGGGTGCAGTCCTTCAGGAGCAAACTGCTCCAGCATGAGTTCCCCGTGGTGTCACAGGCTGCTCCTCTCATGTTTTCTCGCTCTTCCACCTCCCAGATGCTGTGGCCCAGGGTTTAAGACCCTTTCTCAAATAAGCAATCGGAGAGGCGCTATCTCCGTTGCTGACCGGCCAGCACCTGCGTCCTGGAGCCAGCTGGAACGTGCTTAGTCCAATATGGGGCAGCTTTTGGTGTCTTCTCACAGAAAGACATTTCTTTAACATGAGGGTGGTGGAGCACGAGAACAGGCTGCCCAGAGAGGTAGCTCTGGAGACTCAAAACCCACCTAGATGCAGTCCTGTGTGGCCTGACCTAAGTAATCCTGCTTTTGCAAGGGGCTTAGAGATGATGTCTAGAGGTGTCTTCCTAACCCTGTGACTTTATGATTCTCTGCTTTGAGGTCTGACATTTCTTTATTACAAATTAATTTACAGTAGAGCTCATCAGCTCAATCACTGCACTGTTGGCCTTTGCTAGCACAACCATGAGAAAAACTGCTCTCTGGGCAACCAGGGTCAGGTTCTCAACAGCCTCAGCATAAACCATTTTTGCCTGACATCTAATCTGAATCTCCCCTTCTGGAGTTTAAAACCATCACCTCTCGTCCTGTTGCAAAGACAATGCCTTCTTTTCAACTCCCGCTAAAAGAGAGATCCCCATCTTTCTTTAAGCACTGAAAAGCCACTGGAAAAGTCTCCTTAGAACCTTCTCTTCTCCAGGCTGAACAGCTCCCACTCTCCCAGCCAGGCCTCACAGCAGACACCATCTGTACCTCTTCCTTGCACCACTAATTAAAAACGGACCTTTGTATTTCATCCCATGTGTTGCACAAACACCACAACACACGCGGACAGGCACATGAAGAATCTCCACAGACCCTCCTCAGAACGCAGCGCCTGGCGCTCAGATTCACAGCCAAACGCCTTCCACAGGCCCCGAGGCTGAGGCCCAGCGTCGGCCGCATCCCACGGGATCTGGACAAAAGGAGACCCACGGACCCCAGGGACGGGCGCTGGAGCTCCGGGAGAAGCGGGGCCCCAGGCCAGCGGATTCTTCTCCAGCACACCGCGTTCCCCGCGTGTCTATGCCACAGCACTGGGCACCGCGGCCCTCGAGGGCTTCAGTCGCTCCAGCGGGGCAGCACAAGGCCGAGAGCAAGGGGCAGCTGCTCGGCGAAGGCCAGGAGCTGTGGGGGAGCTGCGCTGAGACAGCCGGGAGCGGGGGTGGGGAGCTGCGCGGAGAGGGCCGGGAGTAGGGGTGGTGCTGCGTGGGNGCCCCTCACCTGCGGTGCCCGCGCTACTGCGCCCCAGCGCTACTGCGCCCCAGCGCCGCTGCTCCCAGGCCGCCGGGAAGGGAAGGGAAGGAAGGACCGGCCGCTCCCGTCGAGCTCGGCCCTGCGGACCCGTCCCAGCGGCTCCACCCCTCTTGCACCCTGCGCGGCGGACGCCGGAAGTGACGCCATCGCGCAGCGTCCGTACACTGACCAATCAGCACTCTCGTTGCTTCTACGTCCACACGCTCCACGACATGGCGGCGGCAGCTGCTACTTGGTGCTACCGTGGGGACCCCGCAGCGGAGCTGCCGGCGGCGTTGGGTGAGGGGGCGCGGGCGGCCGGGCCGGACCGGTTCTGTTCTGTTGATCGGGCATGGCCCGGCCTGGTCTGACCGCCTATCCTCTCCGCAGTTCGCTTCTCCAACGGTAGGCTGCAGCGCCCCGACTCGCTGCGCTTCACTGCCTTTCGGGACAGGGACAGGGCCCATCCTCGGAAGAAGCACCGGAGGATCCTGGTAAGGCCCTGTCTGTGGCTGTGGTCTCCGTGTAGGGGTGGGCGCAGCTCCGAGACCCCTCGGTTATTTCCCTGTGCTCTTTAGCTCCTCGCAGCCCTTTACAGGAGCTGTTCACACCATTACTGTATTTCTTTGGTGCAGTCGAGTTCTTCTGTGGCTAACTGGTTCTCTTCAGCAACCGGAGTTCTGGTGCAGGAAGCCTTCCCTCCTTACACAGCTCCAGAGTGTTTGTGTTCTACCTGCACCAGGAACCCTAACCTTTGGCCAGTTCCAGGTGGAGCAGGTTCCTTGTTCATTGCCTCTAACTACAGTCACTTTCCTTTGTAGCAGTCACTGATGTTGTGCAGCACACGGCCTTATTCACCTCATTTATACAACCTTATTGTGTTACCTCACTCAGAATCATGCAAAACTACCTGTGGATGTTGTTGCATTTAAGCTTCAGCTTTAGGTCACAGCTGACAGCCAGAGGCTTCAGCAACGAGCTTCTGCTGAGCAAGGGACCTCCTCACGCTGACCAAAGCACAGGATGCACGTAGTGAGAGATAAGAGCACTTACCAGTATTCCCTGATCCAGGTGCTCTTGTTGCCTTACAGAAGCAAGGTGCATGGAGTCTCTACAGAGGTTCGCTTTGTTAATTAATTTAACTTAATTAAGTTAAAAGCACACAAAGGTGGGTTTAGCTTCAGCCTGTCCATGAAAGACCTGTTTTTCAAATTTCAGAAATCCCCTGGGATTTTTGGGGTAGCCTTACGGAGGCTGCTGCTGCAGTGGAGGTGGTTGAGATAAGGGGTGGCAGAGCAGGAAAGTGCAGAACATCCAGTGTACAACTGCAGAGGGATGGGCATCAAAAGCTTCTGTAGAGCACTAGTCTCCTCACCAAGGCCACGTGAACTGTGGTGAAGCCTCCTTAGGTGTCCTCACACTGAAGCAACTGCAGGTTTTGCAGCCCCTCTGGGTGTTGGGGCACAATGGTTTCTGTGGAGTGCATGAGGATCAGACCATGTCCTTCTCACTTGGACATTGTGGAGTGACTCTTGAAACAGAAAGGAACCTGAGGATGCCCGAGTAACTCTAAATGTGGAGCATTCTGATGAGTGGTGCTTGTAGCGGAGTACGAGTTGGTGACCTGGAGCAGTACTGGTGGATTCTTGGCTGTGTGCTCTCAGGAGAAGGTCAGTTTACTGGAGAAGTTTGTGTCAATAACTTGTTTTAATAACTTAAAAAAATGCCTGAAAGTTAAAACTTACTGACTGACTGTGCAGGTGGATCTGACCACACCGCCTGCTGCGATGTTTAGACAGTGAGTTCTTCAGCTGAGCTGGGTTCTTGTTGCAATTAAATTAAAATTTTAGGGACGTTTCTGCTCTCAGCAAAGGCAGAACTGATCTTAAAGGCAGAAAGTGTTTTCTGCTGCAGTTGCTTGGTTTTACAACTGCTCAGGTGTGTGACTCGCACAAGAAACGAATGGCTTTCTAGAAAAACCCTTGGGAAAGGTGCTACAGTCAGTGAATTACAGGTACTGAACTCTGTCCAGCATTAGACCTTTAAGTGGGTCATTGAAAATCACACTTTCAGCTGAGCCCCCCCCACTTCTGGTTCAGGGTGTGCCTGTGGTGAACTCTGCAAGGTTTGTTCTTGCTGGAAGAAGCTCTGGGAATTGCATTCAGAACCCTAAAGCTTTGGAAGTAGTGCCTCACGCTAACTGGCAGAGAAGTCATCAATGTCTCTTGTCATTGATGACTTTCCAAGTGGACCCAGTTCCTTTCAAAAACTGGTGCTGCTTCTGGGCTGCAGTACGGTGACGAGCACAGTGAAGCATTTTAGCTGAGGTCACACACGAGTTTAACAAACAGATAAACTCTTCATTTAAATTATAATCTCTCTGATTCCTTTTCAGTGGTTCCTCATTTTGCTGGCCAAGAGAAAGCTGTGGTGCAGTTACACACCTTGGGTATCTTTGGCTTTCAGGGAGTGCTGTCCATCTTTTTATTAAAGACTTGGGCTTGTTCAAGATGCACCTGCAACAGGCAGAGTGGGGTTTGCTGCCTGTGTGACTAGAGTCTGATGCCTGGCAGTGCAGAGCTTTGTGGCACTGGGGAGGATAAGGTGGGTGCAGAGATTATTCACAGCCCCAACTTCATATTTTCTGTTTGTTTTTCAGGTCTCAGAAACAGAGAGGCTGTCGTATGTGGGGGACAACTTCAGCGGTGGAGTTATGAAGTGTAACTCCCTGTGCAGGTATGGTGGGGGGCAGGAGCGGGGATGTGGAAGCAGAGGGGTTGCTCAGGCACAGAGTTCCTGGTGGCCTTTCTGAAGAGTGGCTCCAAGGTTTTCACAGAGGCCTCCTTTTGAATCAGAAGGATTTTGTCAGGTGCCTGCAGCCCCCAGCAGCTGCAACGTGCACATTACGCCCTGTTGGGAACTGCGTTGTTACGCACAACGGAGTCTGTTTGTGAAAGGAGGAATGAGGATGTAATCTGATGTATCTGAGACCTGGGACTAACAATCTTCTTTTTGGGAAACTGAGGTTAAGGAGCTGCCAGGAGCACGTGCTGCTCCCCAGGAAACCCTGGGTTGTTAATCACTGCAGTGCCACTGCGTGACGCTGCCGTGTGAGCTGAGCAGACTGTGCCACGTGCTGGTTTAACAATGTGACCTCTGTGGCACTGGAGAGCACCCTACTGGCCTCCTAAGGAGCATTCTCCACCTAATACCTTTCTCATTCTCTAGCATCAGGAACCAATGTGAAGTAATCCTGCTCTCTAACAGACAAAGCTGTTTCTTTTCTCTTGCTGTACATTACCCCTCCTGCTGGCCCACACCGCGCTGAGACGTGCGTAGCGTGTGCGTCAGGCTCTGCTCCACAGACCCACTCCAGCTGCCCTGCATAGTTTGCTCATGTATCTCGTTCCTTCTCCGGCTGGACTCGGTTGTGTCTGAGTAGTTAAAAGTGGGGGTGAGGTGAAGCAGTGAAGAGCAGAGCTGTGAAATCCCACACACTGAAAAAGGAATCCAGAGAGTAGTGATCTGAAGGCCCTTTATTACACAACGAGCTCCCTTGTGTAAAGTTTCTTGCACCAGTAAATTCCCCAGTAAACTTACACACACTGTCTTTCATTACTAGTTGTTAGTGGTTTAGTAAACAGTTAGTAAAACTACAGACTTTTCTTAGGTTCCTTCATAACTGTCTCTCTAACTTTCTCAGGCTTTGCACAGCCTCTGTTACCTCCTTGTGTGATCCTGACACTTGGTTCAGGATCTCCTGCTAGGCGTCTTGTTTAGCTGAGGTGGGGATCAGGAGAGGTGACTGGAGGATAGCAAATGTTACCCCAATCTTTAAAAAGGGAAAGAAGGAGGACCCAGGTAACTATAGACCGGTCAGCCTCACCTCCATCCCAGGAAAGGTGATGGAACAATTTGTTCTAGAGGCTGTTTCCAGGCACATCAAGGACAGGAGGGTCATTAGGGACAGTCAGCATGGCTTCACAAAAGGGAAGTCATGCTTGACCAACCTGATAGCCTTTGATGAGGGCGTAACCAGGTGGATGGATGATGGCAGAGCAGTGGATGTCATCTATCTTAAGAAAGGCTTTTGACACGGTCTCTCACAGCATCCTCGCAGCCAAACTGAGGCAGTGTGGCCTGGATTTTCGGGTAGTAAGGTGGATCGTAAACTGGCTACAGGGTAGAAGTCAGAGAGTGGTGGTCAATGGGACAGAGTCTGGTTGGAGTCCTGTATCCAGTGGAGTGCCTCAGGGGT
>VXBP01004347.1:59556-89251 GCA_013400115.1 Rhinopomastus cyanomelas
GAAGAAGTTCCTTCTCAGGTTGATGTGGAACCTCCTATGTTCCAGCTTACAACCATTGCCCCTCGTCCTATCACTACATGACACTGGGAACAGCCCAGCTCCATCCTCCTGACACCCACTCCTCAAATATTTGCAGATATTAATGAGGTCACCCCTCAGTCTCCTCTTCTCCAAGCTCAAGAGACCCAGCTCCCTCAGCCTCTCCTCATAAGGGAGGTGCTCCAACTCCTTCATCATCCTTGTTGCCCTATGCTGGACTCCCTCTAGCAGCTCCACATCCCTCTTGAACTGAGGAGCCCACAACTGGACACAATACTCCAGGTGTGGTCTCACAGTGCAGAGTAGAGGGGGAGAAGAACCTCTCTTGTTCTGCTAACCACCCCCTTTCTGATCCACCCCAGGATGCTGTTGGCCCTCTTGGCCACAACAGCACACTGCTGGCTCACGGCCATCCTGCTGTCCACCAGGACCCCCAAGTCCCTCTCTCCTACACTACTCTCCAACAGGTCAGTCCCCAGCCTACGCCGGTACCTGGGGTTGTTCTTGCCCAGATGCAGACCAGCTCTCTCGGCCTCTGTTTGTGAGGCAGGGACAGCAAAGTGCACAGAAGCCTTGGGGGGGTCTGAGTGCCCTGACGTTTGGAAAAGGCAACAAACAGCAGCAGCACCTAGACTTCACCTGGGCACTGCAGAGTTCTCTCAAGGCCTCTGTGTTCCCTTAAGTCCTCACAGTTTTGATGTGAGTGTGTATTTGTGCATGCCCTGGGGGCAGCTTGTGCTGCAGTGACGGGCCGAACATGGTGGGACCACTTGCTTTTGCAGGGCAGAAGAGCTGTCAGGGGATGGGGAGTGCACGTGGCTCTGCACCCTGTGTTTTAAAACAGCCCTTCTGCTGGGCTGGCTCTCAGCAACCCCTCTCCTGTGTGTCCTCCCAGGTATTTCGTGGGCGTGCTGAACAAGGATTCTGGGCAGATGGAGGTGTATGATGCTGAGATGTTCAACATGCAGCCTTTGCTGTCAGGTAGGAGGGTTCTGTGTTCAGTCACTGCAGCAGAGTTTATTCCCTCGGCGTGGAGGAAGGGGATACCCTGCCCTCTGCTTCCAAGGCCCTGTGTGATGTGGAAAACAGGGAAGAGGAAGCAAGGGGACACTGGGTGGGGGCAGTGCAGGGAGCATTGCAGCTGGAAGGGTGGAAGTGCTTGAGCTGATGACAGAGAAATCACTGTTCAGGCTGATGCAGCCTTGTCTAGGTGCACTCTGCTGAGGAACCCTGGAGACCTGGGGACAGGCTCACTGAAAGAAAGCCCCCATTTCTGCAGCAGAACTGCTTTTGGGGACCGGGCTCAGTAGGACTTGAGTCTCCTGAGAGCTCACTTTTCCCCAGTGCAGCAGTGCCTGGGTGCTGCCCAACCCATGTGCAGGGACCTTCACAGCAGAAGTGTTTGCCCTTGGTGGTCTGTTCTAGGTGCATTTGTCCTTTAACTGACCAGTCCTGTGAAAGCAGCCTTGAAGGGACGTGCCAAGTGCCCAGCTGGCAGAGCATGGGACTCTGAATCCCAGGGTTGTGGGTCTGAGCCCTGCTAGGACAGCGTGTTTTGAGACAGTCTGGGTACACCAGCTACTGTAGGCTGACCCTCTCCAGCAGGGAGGGTGGGACTTGCAAGATCTTTCGAGGTCCCTTTCCAGCTGGTAACATTCTGTGATCTGAAGTGTTCCAGTCATGGACTGAAGCAGAAGAAGGGGTGCCCAGCACTTGCAAGCCAAGCCCACTAACTCTTCTTCTTTTGTAGATGACTTCGTACCTGGTGACACGAGGGATTATCAGAACAAATCCTACAGGGAGAAGGTAAAACCAAACCCCCTGTTGTGTTCTGCCCCCCTCACAGCAGCAGATGGGACTTGGATGTGGGGCTTTTCTGCAGGATAAATCTGCCAGCTCTGCACCCTCTCTGAGCCGTGGAGGTCTGTGAGGCAGCAAAGAGGTTTGCACCGCTGTTTTGGGATTGATTACAGTACCAGGACCTCCTCCTTCACAGGCCACGTGGCTGATTTGGTGGCCATGAAACCTTTGGACGTCTCTCAGAGAGTGTGGGTGTGGGGTGTGTTTATCTCTGAGCGCAGAGCGTGTTCAGTTCTGGTTGGTGTCTCTCACACAGATGGATTTGTGCATCGAGGCCTTTGGTACCAGCAAGCAGAAGCGAGCTCTGAGTGCCCGGCGGATGAACACGGTGGCCAATGACGTCCTGACCACAGCTGTGACTAAAGCAGCCGCGAATGTTATCGACACGAAAGGAGTGACAGGTAAGGAGGGTGTCTGGGGGTTGATGGAGGCTGTCAGAAGGGCCCTTTTCTGGCTGTTCCTTACCAGGTCCTTACCTGCCCATGGCAGGGGGGTGGGAACTGGGTGATCCCTTGGTCCCTCCCAACCCTGACTGACTCTGTGATTCTGTAGCTTCTTCCCAGTGAGGGTGATGGGGCACTGGAGGGGGTTTGTGGAGTCCGTTTGTGGAGTCTTCTTCTCTGGAGATGTTTAAAACCCACCTGGACTTGGTCTAGGTGATCCTGCTGTGGCAGAGGGGTTGGACTGGATGATCTTTGGAGGTCCCTCCCAGTCCCAAATGACTGGATCTAAGGGATCCTGCTGTGGCAGGGGGGTTGGACTGGATGATCTTCCAATCCTTAATGTTCTGTGAGTCTGTGAAGTCTGGTGGGAAGAGGGAAAGAGTTTCCTTCTAGAGAAGCAGCTGGCTTAACAGCTGAGAAGGGCGCATGTGGATGATCCTCCTGGTGGAAAGTCCTGCTAGGTGTAGTGTGGCAGTTGCCTGGATGAGGGGCAGGTCCCTGTGGTGTCAGTGTCTGTCCCTGCCTGTTGCTGGTAGCTCCTTCACTGTGAAGGTAAAGGATACAGCTCCATCCCTGGTGCTCCTGTGACCAGGCTGATGGGCCTGATTAGGCTTCTGCTGTGGAGTCTGCAGCAAAGAGGCAGATCCTGTGGCCTCCTGCAGGAAGTGTCTGCTCTCCAGAGCATCAGTTTGAGGTGATGTTTTGAGGGGGGTTGATAACCCTGCTGGTGATGCTGCATCAAGTTGCCCATCCTGTGCCACCTCCTGTGCTCTGAGTGTGATCGAGGAGGTGGAGAAACGGTGGAGGAGTCATGGCAAGGTCGTAAGGACAGGCAGGGACCTGGAGTACACAACTGACAAGGAGAGTCAGAGTGATCTGGGCTTGGTTGGTCTGGGAGAGATGATGCCAAGGGGGATCTCAGCAACTCCCTCAGCTCTCCCACAGCTTCCTGAAGGACAGTCAGAGCCAAACCCTCCTCAGAGCCATCAAGGGTCAGCAGGAAAGTTGCAGTGGTCCTGGACCTTGGGGAGGACCTTGGGAACCTTCTTGCCATGGAGGGTGGTGCACCCCGGGACAGGAGACAGAGCAGTGTGGGGTCTCCATCCTTTGGGGTTTCTAAGCCTTGCCAAGACAAAGGCTGGTCTTTGACTAGTTCTCAGCTGCCCTGAACTAGTGGAGTGATGGGCTGAGGCCAGTGGGATGAGGTTGCAAAAAGCCCAGTGCCAGGTTGTCCACTTCAGTCACAACAACCCCCAGCAGCTCCAGGCTGGGACAGAGGGGCTGGAGAGCTGCCTGGCAGGAAAGGACCTGGGGGTGTTGGCTGGCAGCCGACCGAACAGGAGCCAGCAGCGTGCCCAGGTGGCCAAGCAGGCCAAGGGCATCCTGTCCTGGATCAGGAGCGGGGTAACCAGCAGGAGCAGGGAGGTGATGGTGCCCCTGCACTCGTGAGGCTGCACCTTGAGTACTGGGTCCAGTTTTGGGTGCCACAGTATCAGAAGGACATTGAGGGGCTGGAGTGGGGCCAGAGAAGGGCAACAAGGTTAGGAGAGGGCTGGAGAACAGGCCTTAAGGAGGATTGGTGAGAGAACTGGCCTTACTGAGCCTGGAGAAGAGGAGGCTGACAGGAGACCTCACCATTCTGTCCAGCTACTTGCAAGGAGGTTGCAGCCAGGCTGCTGCTGGTCTCTCCTCCCAAATTCCTAATGATGGGATGCGGGGAAATGGCCTCAAGTTGCATCAGGGGAGGTTTAGACTGGATCTTTGGAAGAATCTCTTTGCTGAGAGAGTGGGTGGGCAGTGGAACAGGCTGCCCAGGGAGGTGGTGGGGTCCCCATCCCTGGAGGGGTTTGAAAACTGAGTAGCCAGAGTGCTTGAGGCCCTGGTGCAGGGGTTAGGGAGCTGCTGGGCTTGATGACCAGGAGGTCCTTCCCAGCCAGGATGATTTTATGCCTGACTGTGCTCTCACAGCCCCTGTGTGCCAAGAGGATGTCCAGAGGAACCTGAAGCAGTTCCTACGTGTGGCAGTAACAGAACAAAGGAGGGATGAGCTGTAGCCTCTTCTTGCTGCTGTCCCAAGTGACATAAGTGAGCTGAACATTTACAGGGTTAAACCTGCAGTTGTGACTGAACCTGTTGGTCCAAGAGCCAGCACTGAGCAGGCTGGTGTTGAAGGTTATGGTCATGTTCTCTCTTCTTGTTTTTGTGATCCAAAACTGCTTCTCTCCACAGCCCTGATCCAAGATGTGGCCCAGGAGGATGTACAGAACATCTCTGTCCTCCTCCCTCCATGTAACGAAGATGCTGACAAACCACAGGACGTTTATAAGTTTGAGGACAGTATCTTTCCTGTGACAGAGTGGTTCTCCTCTGGTGTCACCCGTGAGCCTTGATGTCAGTGGTCTGGTAGGGGCAGTGGGTGCTGCCAGGTGTGTGAGTGAGCAGCTGTGCCTTCTCCCAGTGAGAACTGGGAGCAGGAACTGCTCTGCTGAGGTTTTTGAGCCTTCAGGTCCCATGGACTTCTGAAGGGCAGACTTCAACCTCTTTAGAACACTGGTTTAGAAAGTCCCTTGGGAGGACAGGGGGGTCCAGGAAGACCAGACTTCCTTCAGGAAGGAGCAATTAAAGGCCCAGGAGCAGCAGTCCCCATGCACCTCAAGACAAACTGGGGGTGGAAGTGACCAGCCTAGCTGAATGGGGAGCTTCTGCTATGACTGAGGAGAAAGAGGAGAGGCTACACCTTTGGAAGAAGGGGCAGGTTACTCAAGAAGAGGGTGGTTGTATAGAAAGAACATTAGGGGGATGAAAGCTTAGCTAGAGCTCAGCCTGGCCACCACTGCAAGAGGTAGTATGAAGTGTCTTTACAAATGTATTTACAACAAGAACCAGAGGCAGCTTCCACCCTTTACTGGATGCAAGGGGGAATGAGGTGCTTGATGCTGCCTTTAACTAAGCCTTTGGTCGTCCTCATGGTATTCAGTCCCCTGAGCTGGAAGATAGCTCCACGCAGTCCCCTCACGGTCCAAGAGTCAGTAGTGTGTGACCTGCTAAGGCAACTGGACACCCATCAGTGTGAGATCCACCCCAGAGTGCCGGAGGCTGCTGCCGCTGCCCCCATCATTTATCAGCAGTGCTGGTTAATGGGGGAGGTCCTGGGTGGCTGGAAACTTGCCAGTGTGACACCCATCTACAAGGGCAGAAGGGAGGATCCAGGGTGCTTACAGGCCTGTCAGCCTGACCTTGGTACCGGGGGAGATCGTGTGGCAAGTGCTGGGCAACAGGGGAATCAGGCCCAGCCAACATGGGTTCACGCAGGACAGGTCTTGTCTAACCAACGTGATCTCCTTCTGTGAGGGAAAAGCGGTGGCTGTTGTCTGCTGGACTTCAGTCAGGCACTGGACAGGCCCTAAGGAGAGTGGGTGAGGGCTATTGAGTTCGAGAAGAGGAGGCTGAGAGGAGACCTTCTTGCTTTCTACAGCTCCCTACAAGGAGGTTGTAGCCAGGGTGCTGCAGGTCTCCCAAATTCCTAATGATGGGACAAGGGGAAATAGCCTCAAGTTGCATCAGGGGAGGTTTAGACTGGGTCTTAGGAAGAAGCACTTTGCTGAGAGAGTGGGTGGGCAGTAGAAGAGGCTGCCCAGGGAGGTGGTGGGGTCCCCATCCCTGGAGGGCTTTAAAAACTGAGTAGCCAGAGTGCTTGAGGCCCTGGTGCAGGGGTTAGGGAGCTGCTGGGCTGAGGGCTGGGCTTGATGACCCTGGAGGTCCTTTCCAGCCAGGATGATTTTATGCCTGACTCTGCTCTCACAGCCCCTGTGTGCCAAGAGGATGTCCAGAGGAACCCAGAGTGCTGTTCAGGAGGGAGAGCAAAGACATACCTGTTCTTTTCTTTACAATCCTCCCAGTTCTGTCCCCAGCAGAGTACGAAGCGCTGCGGGTTCCAGCCATGGTCTTTGTTAACATCACTCCAGAGGAAATTGCCAAGAGGACAGAAGACAAGAGGTAAAGCTGCTGCAGCAGCCTGGCAGTAGTTGAGGTGGGCCCTGACAGCTGCTGCTGCCAGCTCCATCATATCCCAGGTGATCTCTCCAGGGTGGAGGGAGGATGTTTGATCCAGGCATGGCTGAGCAGAAGGCTCTGTGGGTCAATAGGCCAACACTGATAGATTCTCAGGGCTGTTGTGCCCTTGTACTGAGGAGCCAAGGTGAGCAGAAAAGCACGAGCTGCACCTCACTGCCTGTCACAGTCCTTCCCACCTGCCTGTGACGTCAGTGTGCGCCCTGTCGTGGGCCTGTGGCTTCTGCAGTGCTGCACAGTGAACACTGTGGTTATTGACAGGACAGTGCCCACACAGCAGCCTCCTGGTCCGTCCTTTAAAGGTGTCAGAGGGATTTCTCAGACAACTGAGCACTGCAGCTGCAGGTGTGTGCTGTCCTGAGGATGTCGACTGGTCCTTGTTCCTTAAGACCCATCTTCCCTGCCTCTTTCTCTCCTTTAGCCACTGCTCCTTTGTTTTAGAGGAGCTGAAGGACCTACCTGCCCAGGAGAAGAGCAGAGATCACAAGGCCCGGTGCCTCTGGTTCCTGGACACCCTCGTTAAGTTCAGCTACATGAAAGTCATCAAGAAGAAGAGTAAGAGTTTTCAGCTTCTCTCTTTTAAAGCTGCCTGCTGAGACGTGGTTTGTAATTACTGTAGTGGAGGACAGCAGAACTGCCTGGAATGAGCAGAGTGATCAGATATCTCTGCCTGTGGCAGTTACTTTCAGGCTGCTTCATGCTGAGATCGGGGATCTCCTTGCTGAGAGTCATTAGGTCTCATCTGCTGGGAGATGTGTGTCTCATCTTTCTCTGTCCGTTGATAACTGCCTAGCATCAGGATGGTGCCATGAGATCCTCCTGAGTGGTGTTGGAGATCCCCTTTACAAAGAAAAGCTGCTGGGCACTGCCCTGTCACCTGAGAGGTGACGAGGCTACGATCAAGTGCCCAGGTTGCTTTTGGGTCCCCTGTGTTCCTGGGAGGAGGTGATAAAAGTTAACCTGTAGTGCTGTTGGGATGGGTGGCCGTGGAGCGGCCGGGTGCCCTCAGTCCACGCAGAGCTTCTCTCTGTCCTAGATCCCATGGGTCCGGAGTGCCCACACATTATCAGCAAGAAGCTCATGAAGGACTTCACTTCGCTAACCTACAACAACGGCAGGTAAGGAACAGCATCCGCTCTGAGGTGCTAGAGGCAGAACCAGGTGTGACAGGTCACGCACACAACCAGCAAACCTCTTGCCAAATGGGAGGCTTCGGTAGCCGCTTTTGCTTCACAGCACCGGGCCTGTGGAGTCATAGAACTATTTGGGTTGAGAAATACCTTTAGGCTCAGCGAGTCCAGCTGTTCCCCGAGCACTGCCAGGTCATCTCTGAACTACGCTCCTCAGCCCCACAGCTCTGGCTTTTCAGCTCTTGCAGGAGTGGAGGCTCTGCCACTGCTCTAGGCAACCTGGGCCGGGCCTGGAGAACCCTTCTGGGTCAACCTAGATCTGCCCTGGCACAACCCATGTGTGAGACTTTGTGTCTAAACAGACCAGTTCTTGTCCGTGGGCTCAAGCCAGGGATGAGCAGTTAGTTACCCCCTGGGATCCATTCGTGAGGTCCCACTGAGTGCCCCCAGAGTAACTCCCCTTTGCACAGGGCCCGCAAGCCAAGTGTCACTACTTGGTGGCTTTGTCAGCGCTGCTGTGACGAGTGGTCGGAGCAGACGTGGGGGGCATGTGAGGAGGCCCCTGTGATCTGAGGTCTGCGTTGCTTTGAGTTGTTCTTTGGCGTCTGGGAAAAGCCAGCTGTGCCTGAGGAGGGCTCCAGCTGTGTCTGCACCTCCTGGGGACGTATTTCAGGTCCACCAGCGCCCCACTTCTCACGTCCTCTTGCCGTGCAGCGTTCAGAACTTAGTGTCGGCGTCGATGAAGGCTAAGATCGCAGCGTACATCCTTGCGCTGGCTCTGCACATCAGTGACTTCCAGACAGACCTCACTGTCCTGCAGAACGACCTGAAGCTCCATGAGAGCAGGTGAGTTGTTGTGTTGGGTTGTCCCTTGGTTGGTGAAGGTACCCTGTGATCCTCCAGCAAAGGGCTGTGGCAGGCAGAGCTCCGGGGCCTCTCCGGCACCTGGGTCTTGTGGCCACACCTGCTGGCCAGTCCCTTTTGTTGTAGGTGGACCCATGTCTGCATTGAAGCTTTGCTCTGAGCTGATGCTTTGATTTATCAGTGGCTCTGTTCTGGTGCTTGTAAAGGAGGGTGTTTGCACCTCGCAAACTGAAAGCACTTGTTGCGGAGAGGTCCCCACGTGCATCAGGGACCTCCTCAGCTCTGCTGCAGAGAAGGGTGCAGAGGCAAACAGCTCTGAAATGGCAGATTCTGGGACAATACCTGCCCGCTGCCACCCAGCTCTGTTTGCTGAGTGACACCTGACACCACTCTTGCTGTCCTCTGTGCCCGATCCTGCAGAGCTCTGGTCCTGTGAGGTGCCAGTTGGGGTGTCGGTGTGGGCTTGCAACTGACAGGAACGTGGGGACAGCTGTTCGGGGTTTTTATAACTGTTCTGCGAGCAGGTAGTTGGGGTTTTTATGGGGGAATCCCAGGGCCCTGAAATTAATGCATGTGGGTCTTGTGTGGATGAACTTTGGGACTTCAGAGGGTTGCAGGGTGGCTTTTCAGGCAGAACTGCTGGCTCCTGTCTTTAAAGGAAACAGTTGCCAGGTGAATGAAAGCAGCTGAAGGACTATGCTTCAGGCAAAGGGTGCTTGTGGTGGTGGCTCCCGGGGCTTCCATTCTTCACATGAGTCCTCCATGTGAGCTGCAAGACCTGGCTTTCCCAGCAGGTGTCAGTTGGAGCCTGCTGGCTCAGGGTGCCAGTTCCTCCACTGCTTCTCCAGCTCAGCAGAATAAACCAGGGATTGGCCTGACCTGCTGAATCTGTCCCTTGTCCTTGCTCGTTAGTGTCTCCATCCCACCCTGCCCTGTTCTGATGGTGATGCCAAGCACATGATCTTCCACACTTGGTCACACTGGTCGTTTCGCTGGGTGGGAGCTGCAGAGGGACAAGACCAGACCCTTCACTGCACCTGGGGAAAGGTCTGAGGTCTTCAGGCGACGGGGACCTGCTGTAAAGGCCTGGAAGTTGTCAGAGTCTTTAGTCACCACTTCTGCAGCTCCCTCCTCAGCTTTGACAGTTCCTTTAGCTTTTGTCCCCAGTTTTGCCCTTGGCTCTGCAGTGGGCAGCAGCAGGTCTGACAGCGTTGCTGGCTGTTGGTTTCTGTGTGCTGTGTGCCTCTTAGAACTGAGCTTTGTGAGGGGTCCACATCGTGAAGACCAGCACCCGGGTTTGGTTCTTAACAGCTGCGTGGGGTGGGGAGCATAGGGCTGCAGGGTGCAGCAGAACAAAGAACTGTGGAGAGACCCATAGCCCTGGCCCATCTGATGGGATGGTTCTTGCTTGGAGCAGAAGGTCTGGCCTTCACATTTGCTCCCAACAGAGTCTGTTCCAAAGACAGCAAAGTAGCACAAGAAGGTCTGGGGTCTTGTGTTTTCCCAGCTGAGGCTGCGACGCTCACTTCCCCGCCAGCTTCCTTTCGAGCAGCCTCCAGGCATCTTCTGGCTTGTGCCTCCTTACCCAGGCTCTCCACAGCACACACTCAACCAGGCCCCTCTTCTCACAGCTGACGGTGGTGAATGTCAGAGCTGAGAGCTGATTTCTCCACGTGCACACCCCACACAGGAGACGAGAGCACGGGGAGGCAACCATGGGGTGCCAGCAGCCACAGCTGAACACACGTGGTAGTCCTCTCCTCCTCACCGAGTACAGCTGGTGGCATGCACGGCTCCCTGGAAGGCTCTGCCTTTAGGTCCCTCAGCTTCTGTCCCCGTGGTGTCCTTGAGGTGCTGGTGCCTCCTGTCTTCTCCCTTGAGGCCAAGGGCTGTCGGTGCTTCATGTGATGTGTTGGTGCAGCACCGCTGGTGCCTCACCAACACGGTGCTCTCTGGTGTTTCCCAGGATGATGGACATTGCAAAGGCCATGAGGTTGAAGGTCTCCAAGGCGAAGGGGCTGCCAGGACATGAGAATGATCAGAACCACAAGCTGGGCACTCTCTCTCTCCCCCTGCCTGTGCAGAAGGCAGCAGTGAGTCAGCGGAAGCGCAAGAAGATGACCTAAGAATGCGTAGGAGATGCGAGCGGGAGCTCAGCTCCTCCCCGGCTGCTGTCTTGCACACAGTGTGTCACGAGGATGTGCAGAACCACTCTGCTTGGAAAGGACCCCTGGGGTCTTTTCTGACCAGAGTGATTCTTCATCCTAACTTGGTGCCATCTGCAAATGTACTAGTGATACACTCTGTGTCCTTACCGAGATAATGAATAAAGACCTGTCACCCACCTACCTTTCTTTTTAGAGCCACCAGCGATGGTGGGTCTGGAGCGACCCAGTCTTTCCTGCACCTCTGGCCTGGGTGAATCGTTCTCCTCCCCAGCAGCCAGCTCCTCCTGCAAAGCCCTGCACCTGCTCTGCACGATCAGACGGGGTGGTGGGGGAGGCTGCGAGGGGATCTGCCTGCTTTGCCGAGCTGGGGCCTGTGTCCGCCCCACCCCTTCCCTGAGGTCACCCTGGCCACGAGTGAGGAGGGAATCCTCTGATTTGTGTGATTTATTCAGAGCCTCAACCTGTCTTCTTTCCCTCAGGGAGCTGTTCCACCAGTCTGTCTCACTCTCCTGATGCTCCTCAACCTCCCCACTTCATCTTTCAGCTCTGCCACCGTCTGGAGCAGATGATTCACCTGGTCACATCTCACAGCGGTGCTGCCTCTGCCATCCTCTGGTAGGAGTGACGGGCTGAGCCCCTCCTTGCAGATGGGTGTCTGCACAGCCGCAGGGTTGTAGGTGGGTGCAGTCTGTGTCCCTACACTTTCCCTGCTGATTTGGACCTAGTTCCAACCATTTTCAAGACGGGAAAACAAAAAGCAGCAGTGCACACGAGTCGGCACAAGGGGCCGTTGGAAATCGCCCTGTGGCCCCTGCGCTGTCTGATCTGGCCCGATCGGGGAGGATGGGGCTGTTGGTTCGCAGCCCGTTGCGCTCCAGGTGTCACTCCTGCAGGGTGGGAAGCGCAGAGAGGAGGGGTCTGTTGGTTACAGCTTCTCGGCTGCGGGGGGGTCTGTCCCTCTGGAGCTGCAGCGAGGTTCTGTGCTCAGAAGGTGCAGGAGGAAACTTCTCTGCTGCTTTTCCTGCCCTTGCCTCCTGCCTGAAGGAGGGAGAGGACTCAGAGCTGATGTCATCCAGGAAGGGGTGATCAGTTTGAACCCACATCTATCCTATCTCCTCCAGAAGGAGATGCTTCTGGGCTGGTTCCTGTGTCCTGGGCCATCAGCAGGGTTGTAGGAAGCCAGGGCAAAGTTGTGGAAAGTTGAGGAACAGGAGCACAGACTGAAGACCAGCCGTCTTGGACTTGTCTCAGCTCCAGACAGCAATCTGGGGTCACACCTGGGTGACCTGCTGCCCACAGCCTCATTGCAAGTGGCGCAACCAGCCGGCTGTTGGGGTGCAGGGTGACCAATCCCCTGGGGGATTAACAGGCAGCAGATCACAGGACCACAGCGGGGTTGTCTCAGGCTGAGGTTGGAAGGAGCCTGTGGAGGTCACCTTGGCCACTTCTCCGCCCAAACACAGCCAGTGCCCAGGGCTGCTTCCAGGTGGGTTCCGAGTCTCCGCCAGCATCTGGCGGGAGAGGTAGTGTGGGAGGAGCGTGATAAATTCTCTTGAGAGCTGGTCAGGACCCATCGAGGCCACTGGTTTGAAACCAGGACACGGATGTTCAGAGGAACTCTGCCAGGTCCAGTTTGTGCCCAGTGCCTGCTGTCCAGTCACTGTACCCCCAGGAAGAGCCTGGACGCCCTTCGCTGCGGATGTCTACAGACACTGAGATCTCGAAGCGCTGCCCTGGGATGCCTGGGGCTGGCTTAGATGACTAAGCGTGGAGCATCTCCAGGTGTTCCTGCTGGCAAAGTCCACCTTCAGCAGAACACTCTGATCTTCCTGTGGGTGCCAGCAGCCTGGCTCTGTCCTGCCTCACGAACAGTGGTCCCTGCCTTCCCTCTTCTCCCTGGGGGGCCCCAAGGCCACGCTCCCTGCACACAGAGGCGGCACCGCAGGGGCAGCCCGGGCTCTGAGGGTCCTGCTCTGCAGCTGTTTTCACATCCTTCCCCAGCACTGTCCCAGCTCCTCTTGGTGAGAGCAGCATGTGAAAGGATAAGACACTGCAGACTTGAGGTCCTTCTGTGGGAGTGGAGATTCCCTGAGCTGGGACAGGGTGCAGCTGAAGGAGGGAGTCTGGTGACGATGATCCCGTTTTGGCGCAGACTGAGGCACCCGGCAGCTTTGACACAGGTTTCAGAGGGTGTCAGTGTCTGAATGAAGCCCTTTGCTTGAGCAACCCCCGAGCTCCCCCGAGCACGGCAACGAGCCCAGAGCAGCACCTGCTGACCAGACAGGGCTTGCATTTGCCTCTCTACCCAACTCCTGCCAGCCACCCCCCGAGAGGCAGAGGCCAGTGGACTCGGGATATGAGAGCCCGTGAACAGAAACACCTCCCGGGGTTGAGTGGGAAGGACTGAAGACCTGCTGGAAGGGCCAAGGGGCTGCACTCGCCTTCCTCCAGGGAGCCCTCTTGGCAAGACTCGGCGACACCACTGAGGGTAGGACACTACTACTGGTTGTAGCTCTCAGTGCTGCTGCAGAGGCTGCATTTATCAGCAGCAACACCCAGCCAGGCCGGTCTCGCCAGGAGCAGGACCTCATCTAAGGAGCTGCTCGTCCGGGAGTCACACCAGCAGTGCCTCAGCGGCCACGGAAGGAGACAGTGGCCGCTGTTTTCCCAGCTAGTTTTTATTTAGTGAGGTACTACTGAAGCTGCAAAATCCTTCATGAACAGGGAGTTGAGTCCGACGCGGGTCCCCTTCCCTGAGCTGTGAGAGCTTCCCAGCTGCAGCCCTGGAGGCAACTGGTGAGGAGGCTGCCATCCTTCATCAAAGGACAGTGCAGAAGATGCTCCCATGGTTGTAGCAGCTCCCCTCCACCCGAGAGATGATGCTGGAAGCCCTCGGGCCTCTGGCCACCATGTAGGACCCCAGGGCACCTCCCTCGAAGTGAGGCCGTGCAGCGGGGTTGGTCAGCATGCACTCCATGTCAAACCTGGGGAGACACATCCCACACATGGCTGTGAGCTGGGGGAGATCGTTCTTCCAGAGCAGCTGTAGGAACAATCCCCTGGGGCTCACCCTTCAGAGAGGGAAGGGCCTGGCTTTGAGAAGCTAATGGAGAAGTGGCAGGGCTGGAGGCACTGGATGAGGTGCTGAGCAGCCTCTCTAGTGCAGCTGGCTTTCATGCTGCAGGAGCCTGGAGGACCAGATGAGCATTACTAGCTTGGAGGACCACAGATCCTAAACCCCCTCCAGCAACGTATCCTCCAGTTTCACTCGGTCCTTTCCCACATCCTGGACCAAGATCTGTGTCCTGGAGAGAAGATCCAAGGGCAAATTTCTAGTCAAAGAGAACAATTGACTAATCACCCAGCCCTTGGAAGGGTGGTGGAGCTCTGGATTGTCTTCAGGCATCTGCTGCAGAGTCCTGGACTGGTGTCACCTGGCCTGTAATGCCCAGACTCACTGAGGTCTGGGTGACAGTAGGAAGCTGAGAAGAGCTTTGTGAGCATCAGTAAGACCCACTGTGGCTTCGCAGGAAGCAACCCAGAGCCCTCAGCTGGCTGCAGAGGCGTCGCACGAGGAACCTCTTGGTTCAGCTGGGTCTGCAGCCCTGCCCTGCAGTGGTTCACCCTGCACACGGGGCTGGTGCCATGGGGCAGCAGCTTTGGGAAGCTGGGAAGAGAAGCTGCAGAGCAGAGCCCTGTGGTGCCCACGTAACTCAGGAGCACAAGGGTGGCTCCAACCCCACTGCTGCACCAGGGGCCTCACCTCTTCTTGAGGGTGAGCAGGACGTTGTTCTGGACGAGGCAGTCCCTGGCACTGGATACTGGCCACAAAATCGACCTCTCTGCTCTCCCTTGGAAAATGAGGTTTTCCTGCACCAGCCCTTGGGCTTCATCCAAGAGCGCGATCCCGTAGTCCTGGAAGGACTGGATCCGGTTCTTGGTCACCTGCAAAAGAAGTTTTAGGTGAGATGTCTCGAGCAGAAGGACATTGCTGATGGGCTCTTTGATAAACGCCAGACCAGCACCCAGAGCTACTCCTCAGGCTCAGCAGCTCTCTGGCTCTTCAGGAACAAGCCCAGCACACACAAGCTTTCACAAGGCTGTTACTGGGGCCCTCAATGCTGGATGCTACAAAGCTAGATGGTTCCCAACAGCTTGGTGAAGCAAATGCCCAGATGCTACTGGACGTGAAGCTGCGACTCCCCTTAATGTTGATCGATACAGAAAGGACTGGTGTCAGGAGGATGGAGCCAGGGGCACCCAGTGACAGGACAAGGGGCAGCAGGTGTGAGCTGGAGCAGAGGAGGTTCCACATCAGTGTGAGAAGGACCTTCTTCTCAGTGAGGGTGACAGAGCCCTGGCAGGGGCTGCCCAGGGGCTTGTGGAGTCTCTTTCTCTGGAGATGTCTGAAACCCTCCTGAACTGTTCCTGTGTGACTGGATCTAGAGGATCCTGCTGTGTCAGAGGGACTGGACTGGATGATCTTTCGAGGTCCCTTCCAACCCCTCACGACTGCATCTAGTGGATCCTGCTGTGTCAGAGGGACTGGACTGGATGGTCTCTCGAGGTCCCTTCCAATCCCTAACATCCTGTGAGTCTGTGCTTCTGTGATTCCTGATGTTGAGGAGAGTGGTGACAACTTTCTGTCGTTGCCTGGTCGCACTTCCAACGCAGCCTGGAAATTACACCCTTTCTCATCACAGGGACAAGGACACGGTCCTGACTGCCCCCCTGTCCTGCTGGCAGTGCAAGGGCCTTCTGGCTGCCCCTTTGCCCAGGGCAGGAGGCATCTGTCTCGCCTCTGCCCCACTACAGGAGTGAACAACTGGATGTTCCCTTCACAGGACCCACCTTCATGTTGGCAGCCTGAAGCAGCTGAAGGCCACAGCGGTGGTTGCCAACGATGTCGTTCTCCGTGATGATACCCTCTCCCCTGGAGATGATGCCGTGGCTGCTGTTCTCGTAGATGCCGTTGCCTCGCAGCTCCACTTGGCACTTGGCCTCCACCAGAACACCCCCCTGGCTGTTGCAGGAGATGCTGTTGTTGGCAACGTGCGTCAGCTGGGTGCTCTGCAGCACCGACACACCAACATCATGGTTGGCGTGGATCACGTTGGCAATGACCTTGAGAGCTTCACTGCTCTTGACGTGCAACCCAGCAGCTGCCAAACAAAACGAACAGTTATTGATTAAGAGTTTGCAGCCTCAATCATCACAGCTCTTCCCCACAGTCTCCTGCAACAGATGAAGACAAAACGGCCTCAAGTTGCCCCAGGGGGGGTTAAGTTGGCCATCAGGATCAATCTCTTCCCTGACAGAGTAGTCAGAGATTGGAACAAGGCTGCCCCAGGGAGTGGGGGGGGAGTGTCACCGTTCCTGGAGGGGTTCAAACCTCAAGTAGCTGTGGCCCTGGGGAACAGGGTTTTGTGGGCAGGGTGAGGATGGAGTGAAGGTTGGACTGGGTGAGCTTGGAGGTCTCCTAGAGCCTTAATGACTTGATGATTCTAACTACACATGCATTTCTATTTCTAAAAGCTACCCAGTTTCTTCTGCTTCAATACAACCTTCTGACTGGGAGCTATGTGGACTGCCTGGCTCACAGTTTGTAAACAGGTTTAGGTCCTGCCTAACATACGCAGGTGATTCAGCAGTGGGACCTTGTGGTCAAGAGGGCCAACAGCATCCTGGGGTGGATCAGAAGGGGGTGGTTAGCAGATCAAGAAAGGTTCTTCTCCCCTTCTACTCTGCACTGGTGAGACCACACCTGGAGTATTGTGTCCAGTTGTGGGCTCCTCAGTTCAAGAGGGTGTGGAGCTGCTGGAGAGGTTCCACCGTAGGGCAATGAGGATGATGAAGGAGGTGGAGCACCTCCCTTACGAGGAGAGGCTGAGGGAGCTGGGTGTCTTCAGCTTGGAGAAGACTGAGGGGTGACCTCATTAATGTCTATAAATATGTGAAGGGTGGGCATCAGGAGGATGGAGCCAGGCTCTGCTCAGTGTCATCTAGTGATAGGACGAGGGTCCGTGGGTGTGAGCTAGAACATGGGAGGTTCCACATCAACGTGAGAAGGAACTTCTTCACGGTGAGGGTGACAGAGCACTGGAACAGGCTGCCCAGGGTGGCTGTGGAGTCTCCTTCACTGGAGATGTTTCAAACCTGCCTGGGTGTGTGACTGTGTCTAGGGGATCCTGCTGCGTCAGGGGGTTGGACTAGATGATCTTTTGAGGTTCCTTCCAATCCCTCATGATTCTATGATTCACGGGGAGCTGTAGAAGCAGCCCAAGCTGGGCTTTTTCTATGCAGAGGTGACCCAGGGGAGCAGGTAGACAGTCCATCCCTTGCAGCAAACAGGGCAGCACCGAATCCCTCAGAGAAGCTGAACCTGAGCTGAGCTTTGAAATCCACTGAACACCAGGCCCTTACACATTAAAGACACTGTCACTGAAGACACCCTGGTGGGTGTCAGTGTCGGCTCCCGCTGACAATTTCATGTGTCCAACCAACCCCAAGATCAGAAAAGACAAGTAACAAGACGAGCGCAGGAAGACAACCTCACCCCAGGTTGAACCGAGAAAGATGAGGGGAAGCTCCATCACGAGGACAAAGACAAGCACCCCCCAGGCTGTAAATTGGGTCAGGCACAGTCCTGCCCACGGCCGCATAAATCAGCTGGTAAGAGCCCTGAGGTCCAAGGTAGGAACCAGGAGTCACTTGCCAGCACCTGGCCTAGATGGAAACCCTTCTCTTGTGGCCAGAACATTGGCCAAGGGGAAGGCGCTGGGGCTGCCTGCTCTTGCTGGTGGGTGGGTGAGTGTGTGGCCCTGCTGCAGGGTAGTAACTGCTGGGGAGGGACTCGTGTTGGGTGCTTTCCAGGTGGTGATGACACGTTCTGAGGGGTTCTAGCACTCCCTGCTCTGCACCAGTGAAAAACCACAGCTGAACTGGTGTTGAATCTGCAGCTGAAGCTCCAACAAGTCACCTGCCTGAACCTTGCAGTCCAGTCATAGAATCACGAGGGATTGGAAGGGACCTCGAAAGATAACCCAGCCAACCCCCCCTGCCACAGCAGGATCACCCAGACCAAGTCATACAGTCAGTCTGGGTTAGAAGGGACCACAGGACCATCCAGTTCCAACTCCCCTGCCATGGGCAGGGACGTCCCACTCTAGAGCCTCATCCAGCCCGGCCTTAAACACCTCCAAGGATGGGGCCTCCACCACCTCCCTGGGCAACCCATTCCAGGCTCTCACCACTCTCATGGTGAAGAACTTCCTCCTCACATCCACTCTACATCTACCCATCTCCCGGTTTGCTCCTACCCATCTCCCGGTTTGCTCCATTGCCCCTAGTCCTGTCGCTGCCTGACATCCTAGAAAGTCCCTCCCCAGCCTTTTTGTAGCCCCCTTCAGATACTGGAAGGCCACAAGAAGGTCACCTGGGAGCCTCCTCTTCTCCAGGAGCCTGAGAAGGGCCCCAGGCTCCCAGCTCACCTCCATTGTGGTTGATGCGATTCAGCTCCACCAGTGCCACACTGACGGGTCGCCGGGCAGCTGGGTGCTCCTCCTCACCATCAAGGTCGTTCTCCCCACCACCGACACCCTCCCTCTCCTCCTGGAAGCTCTCGCGGGCCCCCTGGCCAGGGTGCTCACGGGCAGTGTCGTCCCTGCAGCAGAACACGGCCACCCCGTAGATGCTGTTGTGGCTGATGTGGTTGCTGATGAGGTGCGGGAGACTGGAGGACGTCATCCACACGCCGCAGCCCTTGTTGCCTGCAGTGTGGGGCAGCACAGCTGGGCACCTACTGCAGTCCCTTCCAGGGCACCGACCACAGCCCTCCCCTAGCACGCACCCCCAGGACAGGCTCCCTTACCGTAGATTGCATTCCCCTCAATGAGGCCCTTCCCACGCTCGCCCACCACCACGCCATCCGAGTACCCACAGGAGATGAGGTTGTTCCTGAGGATGGGGTCTCCTCCGTGGCGGATGTCCACCCCACCCCACTGGTTCTCACAGATGACGTTCCCTATAGCCAGGGAGGGAGGAAGAGGTGACCATGGGGACGCCCACAGAAGACAAAGAAGACCTGGCTCCACTGAAAACCTCCCACCAACTGCAGGCAGAGTCCCAGCCCCAAGAGCTTCTCCACTGTTCCAGTCCTCTGTCAACACCTTCCCACCAAGGCACCAGTCACAAACAGTTCCATTAAGTTCCCTGTCCCCTGAGGTCTGATGGAGAGCAAGACCACCCAGAGGTGCCACTACAGCAGGAAAACATCAACCACAGCTTTAGGTGACAAACTGGAATGCAGGGTCCACGTGGCAGACGGCTCTGGGGCAAAGCTCCACGTCCCAGCTGGACCAGAAGCAAAGGGAACAGGAATCTGCAGAACGTTCTGCAAACAGACACGCTGCTGCCTCCGTTAGCAGCAGAAATGCTGACCAGAAAGCGCAGACCTGGGGGCTGCTGCACCTGCAGTCACCCAATGACCACAGCAACCAGACAGAAGCAACCCTGGCAAAATGGCTCGTGCCCATACCTGTGATGTGGCCTCTCCCGTTCTCGTTCACTGCGATCCCAGCAGCCAGCCCCTGGAAAATGTGGTTCCCACTGATGGGGGAAGAAGGAAAGAGAGTCAGCAGCTGCTGTGAAGCCTGAACAAGGCTTTGCACAGACACAAGCACCTGCAGTCCAACCACAGTGAGAGGGAACACAGTGGGGAAGACCCCTGCAGAGCAGAGCTGCTGACAGCCTGAGAGCTTCTGAGGAGGTGGAAGCACAGAGAACCACGGTATCACAGAACCACAGAATCACTAGGGGTTGGAAGGGACCTCCAAAGATCATCCAGTCCAATCCCCCTGCCACAGCAGGATCACCTAGACCAAGTCACACAGGAACACATCCAGGTGGGTCTTGAACATCTCCAGTGAAGGAGACTCCACAACCCCCCTGGGCAGCCTGTTCCAGTGCTCCGTCACCCTCACTGTGAAGAAGTCCTTCTCAGGTTGATGTGGAACCTGCTGTGTTCCAGCTCACACCCATTGCCCCTTGTCCTATCACTAGATGACATCAAGAAGAGCCTGGCTCCATCCTCCTGACACCCACCCTTCCCATATTTATAGACACCTCATGGGAAGGGGTGGAAGCACAGAGGAGAAGCCCCTCACGCACAAAACATGTGCTCCAGCTGCTGCTTCACTTCTGGGCTCACTGCTAGCAGGTGGTACCCCAGGTGAAGCTGATGGCACCGACCTGAAGAAAGCCTACCCTGGGTGCTAACATCTATGATCCCCTAACATCCTATGATCCTATGATCTCATCCAAGTTGCATCAGACAGACAGACCAGCAGCTCTAGGGTGAACTAGTTGGAGGGCCAAGGCCTGTTTCTTCCTTCCCCACAACATTCCCCAGGACACCTGGGAGCTGTTGGTCTTGAGCAGCCTGTGTCCCTCCTCGAACTCGGGGGGCAAGCCCAGCACTGGCACCTGGCAAAGGCACGGGTGCAGGAGGCTGTGCCGGACCGGGCGTTGAAGATGGAACCCTCCAAAGCGGGCGGTTAGACCTCACGCCCTCTAGCCACCCACCTCGCGTCGAGATCGCCCCTCCAGAGCACCCCCGGCGCTCTACCCCACGTCTCTGTTCCCGTTGCGGGGGGCGCAGAGGGCAGCGGTGTGGGAGACGCATCAGCTGTTGTGGGTCCTGAAACCCAACCCATCACAGAAGCGGGCAGGAGGGCACCGGGGCAGAGTTTCTGCTCTGAGGTGGCAACAGAGAAGCTGCAGTGGGAGGAGGAATCCTAACAGGCAAAGGAGGCCAGGGAGCGGTCGGTGCGGCCAACGTACCTCACGGCAGGGTTTCCCTTGTGCAGGATGTAAATCCCAGCCTCTTTGTTCCCATAGATCAGATTGCTGCGGACGGTGCCTCGTCCGTGGCCAGCGATGACGATGCCCGAGCGAAGGCCGCTGTGTATCTTGTTGCACTGCAGTTTTGTTTGAGCGTGTGGAGCGAGGACGAAGGCAAAAGAGAAGAGGGTGACTCATGGAAGTGACCAAGAGGAGACACCAACCACAGACAACAGCCACGGCTCCCAACCCCGACAGAGGAGAAGGGCAGTCAAGCTGCCAAGGAGCTGCTCTCCAGTGGCCAAGGGACGCTTAACTTTTACCGTTGTCTCGGGTTCCAGCACACAGTCTGGGATTTCCCCTCCTGTCACATCCACAGCCTCTTCTTCCTCCAGAAGCCACTGCTGCTGTGTCCAAGGGCTGCCCTGGACCCAGTGAGGCTTCATTGCCCCATAGCCCACATGACACTGGGCTGGTGAGGCTGCAAGCCCAACACCTCTCAAGAGGAAGACCTTCCCTAGTAGCCCTCCACTGAAGCCGCAGGCAAGGCTGCAAGAGGCAGGCTCAACACTACACCATGGTGCCTTTTCTCAGGCTCTGCACAGCCTGACTGGCCACTGGCCACAGTTGCAGGGCTCCTTCTCTCCACGGGGACCACCATCTCCTATAAGGTCGGACCATGGTGGGAACCTCTCAGCCAGTATCTCAGTCCCAACCTGGTGTCTCACAGAGTGACACAGCAGGAACAGCCAGAGCAGGCAAAGCAACAAGCAGCAGCTTGCAACTGCACCAACGGTTAGACAAAGCCCACAGGTCCACAGCTGAGGAGCTGCCTCCTCCTGCAGCTCTGCCAGCCCTGTGTCTTCTGCAGAGAGACCAGGAAGCAGCCGCAGTGTCGCTCAGATGGCAGCTGGTATCTCCATGCCTCCAACGACGAGGATGGCTGCAAACACCGCTTCCAGCAAGCAGGGACACGATCAACCACCAGAGGCCATGCCAACATGGATGAAAAGCCTTGCTGCAGGAGAACAGGTTGCTGCTCCCCTTGTAGTGCCTCTTGCTTGCACAAGCTCACTCGTGACGGGGAGAACATCCCGTACTCTGTGCACAGCAATTTTAGGGCCACCAAACAGAACAGGAAGCCATGACTCTACCCTCAGCTAGCACTGTGCTGAGCCTTGCCCCCCGTGGTTAGTCCATCACCTGAGAAACAGGCTGATGGATGGGCACAGAAAACAGAGAGCTCAGTCACTCAGTGGGAGATGGATGCCTGCTGCTCCTTGAAGGAATCAATCATAGAATCATAGAATCATTAGGGATTGGAAGGGACCTCGAAAGATCATCTAGCCCAATCCCCCTGACACAGCAGGATCACCTAGACCAAGTCACACAGGAACACGTCCAGGTGGGTCTTGAACATCTCCAGTGAGGGAGACTCCACAACCACCCTGGGCAGCCTGTTCCAGTGCTCTGTCGCCCTCACTGTGAAGAAGTTCATCCTCAGGTTGATGTGGAACCTCCTATGTTCCAGCTTACAACCATTGCCCCTCGTCCTATCACTACATGACACTGAGAAGAGCCCAGTTCCATCCTCCTAACACCCACCCCTCAAATATTTGTAGACATTAATGAGGTCACCCCTCACTCTCCTCTTCTCCAAGATAAAGAGAACCAGCTCCCTCAGCCTCTCCTCGTAAGGGAGGTGCTCCACCTCCTTCATCATCTTCGTTGCCCTACACTGGACCCTCTCCAGCAGCTCCACATGCCTCTTGAACTGAGGAGCCCACAACTGGACACAACACTCCAGATGTGGTCTCACCAGTGCAGAGTAGAGGGGGAGAAGAACCTCTCTTGATCTGCTAACCACCCCCCTTCTGATCCACCCCAGGATGCTGTTGGCCCTCTTGGCCACAAGAGCACACTGCTGGCTCANCACCTCACTACCTGAAAATCCAGGCCACACTGCCTCAGTTTGGCTGCGAGGATGCTGTGAGAGGCCGTGTCAAATGACTTTCTTAAGTCAAGATAGATGACATCCACAGCTCTGCCATCATCCATCCACCTGGTTACGCCCTCATCAAAGGCTATCAGGCTGGTCAAGCATGACTTCCCTTTTGTGAAGCCATGCTGACTGTCCCTAATGACCCTCCTGTCCTTGATGTGCCTGGAAACAGCCTCTAGAACAAATTGTTCCATCACCTTTCCTGGGATGAAGGTGAGGCTGACTGGTCTATAGTTACCCGGGTCTTCCTTCTTTCCCTTTTTAAAGATTGGGGTAATATTTGCTATTTTCCAGTCCCCAGGCACCTCTCCCATTCCCCAGGGCCTAGCAAAGATGATGGAAAGAGGCCCAGCAATGACTTCCGCCATCCCCTCAGCACACACATGTACTGGTCCCCTCCAGCACGGCCTGGAGGGTACCTACCAGAACAAGGGGGTCGGCTCCCTTGCGGACGTCCACCCCGGCCTCCCAGTTGGAATGGATGTTGTTGTCTGCTATCAGACCTCCTGCCGACAGTCGCAGGGATATCCCAGGGGCTCTGCAGCGGTGGATGTCATTCCGCAGCATGACGACCTGCAGAGAAGGGAAGCCCCTGGAGCTGAAGTGAGAAGGACACGGGAAAAGGCATGAACAAAGGGTACAGCTTTCTCTTCTACAACCCCTGGGCATCTACGGCCTCTTCACCTCTCCTGCAGCCCAAAGGCCGGCAGAAAGGACCGTGTGTGGACACATCCCCGGTGTGACAAAGCTCAGGCATTCAGCGTCGCGCCGTGCCTGCACACAGCGAGCAACGTTGTGCACTGCGCTCTCCCCACTGCAGCCTGGACTGCTTTTCCCTGCTCAGGGGATCAACAAATGCATCCAGGTGGGTGGATTCAGGGTAGACACCACAGCAGCCAAGGGCTGATTTGAGCACAGAGGACCGTGGTGAAGACACTAACGCCTTCATCTGCTGTGTGAGCACTCCTCGTCCCATGAGCAGCAGTGGCACGGCAGCTCGTGGTAGAGACCTGCCCTACAAGAGCTTCCCTTCCCCAGGGCTGAAGACCCCCAACAGTGAGCCTGGCCTCGTAGCAAAAGGGCCTTAGCTCCAGGGTCACTTCTGTGGCTTATACTGGCCCTGTTCCAACAGGTCCATGTCTCTCCCGCACTGGGGACACACGTGTTGTGCCTCGCCCCCGTCACACGTGCAGCACTTCATCATGTCCTGTTGCTTGATGCTCTGACACCCACCTCCTGGCAGCACCCTCTGTGCTAATTCCTACCTGGGCCAACTCATGCTGACTGCAGCCTCACCTCTACCACTAGTCACTGTTGAAACCAAGATGCTCAGCAAACTGGAAGCAGATTTGAGGGAGCAAAACCACAGCCCGAAATGCTGGACCTGCCTTTGTTCTACCCTAACTCCCAAGCAACCTTGGAACAGCTGAGCAGAGCCACAGAGGTGCCTTCTCCCTCCTGCTGCCAATCTGTGTCCGTGGGTTGGCCTCCAGGAGGTCACCTCTGGAGCAGCCCTCAGGAAGAAACGAGCCATGACCCCCACCAAGAAGCAAAGTGTTTCTGCACAGCAAAAGAGCTCCGCGGTCCTTCCACAGGGACACAGAACCAGCCAGAAAAGCAGTCCCCTTCCTCCTGCTGCACAAAGTCTTCATGTTTGTCAGGGGAAGACAAGACTCCCTTAATCTGGGCTTTTAAACCAATGGGCCTAGACCCCGGGTTGCCCTGAGCGAGGGGTGGGGACAGTCTTGCTCCTGGCAGGTGGCTGCACAGGAGCTGTCCTGACACCACTAGCACCAGGAGATTTTGGCAAGGTGTCTCTCCCCCCAGTCCTGACCATCACCATCCTGTCTGAAAAGGAGCTGAGGCAGGAGAGCTCCAGGCAAGTGCCACGCTGAGGGAAAACCTCAGTCCTACCTCCAGCACATGCACCATCCAGAATCTCTCCTGACCCCTCATCCCTGCACTTGGCAAGCACCCACCCTGGGCAGGCTCTGCTGAGGAGCAAGATCAGGGGCTGACACCACAGTCCCAAGCACCTTACTGTTCTGGATGCAGCGCACAGCGTAGGTCAGGTCCCTGAGGATGTTTCCTTCCAGTTTCGCTTGCCCGCGTGAACAAATGAAGACTCCTCCCTTCCCGTCCCTGAAAAGGCACTGCTGGATGATGCAGCCCTGCAGAGAGTTGGCCAAGGACTGGGCCTCCTTGTCCTGCTGCAGCTCCTGCTGCAGCGACTTGAGCTGAAGGTCCTTCTGGAAGGCTCTGGGTCTGCTGCTTTGAAGTCTGCTGTCCATCACGTCGCTAAGCGTGCGGCTCGGGCTGTGGGATGGACACGGTTCTTTGTGCTCAGCCTGAGCATCCTCTTCCTCATCGGTGCATAAGCTGCTGTCATTGGACTGTGAGTCAAGGGCCAGGTACTCCTCCTCCTCTTCCTCCTTAGCTGGCCACAGGCTCGCTCTGAATTTAGTGTCCTCCTGAGCTTGAGCACTTGCAGCAGAGAAGGAGCTGCTTTGCTCTTTCCCCATTACAATCTCACACCTTCTCACTGGCCCCAGCACTGACTCCCCCCAGCTCTCCTGCCCGGCCATGAGGCAGCTGGCGGGGTCAGGCTCCCACAGGGTCACTGTTCGGGACCTAGCTAGCGTGGCCAGGTGCCTGCAGGCCCAGTTACGTTCGGAGCTCGGGCAGCCCTCCACAGTAACAGAGGCATTTTCACTGCCGATGAACTCACAGTTCTCCAGGACGCAGAGGGACACGCTGTGGAGGTGGATGCTGGCCTGGCTGAAGGTGCAGAACTTCACCTGGCACGTCCCTGGTGCATGGATCTGCAGCTGGCCGCCTTCAAAGCTGCAGTGGTCAAACTGGATGTAGCCTGAGGCTGTCTGCAGAGCAAGCACAAGTTAGGAGGAGAGAATCATGGAATCACTAGGGATTGGAAGGGACCTCGAAAGATCATCTAGCCCAATCCCCTGACACAGCAGGATCACCTAGACCAAGTCACACAGGAACACATTCAGGTGGGTCTTAAACGTCTCCAGAGAAGGAGACTTCACAACCACCCTGGGCAGCACTTTCCAGGGCTCTGTCACCCTCACTGCCAACAAGGTCCTTGTCCTGTTTACGGGGAACCTCCTCTGCTCCAGCTCACACCCACTGCCCCTCGTCCTACCACTGAGAAGAGCCTGGCTCCATCCTCCTGACACCCATCCTTCACACATTTATAGACATCAACGAGGTTACACTTCAGTCTCCTCCAAGCTCAAGAGAACCAGCTCCCTCAGCTTCTCCTCATAGGGGAGGTGCTCTACTCCCTTCATAATCTTCGTTGCCCTACGCTGGACCCTCTCCAGCAGGTCCACATCCCCCTTGAACTGAGAAGCCCAGAACTGGACACAATACTCCAGATGTGGTCTCACCAGGGCAGAGTAGAGGGGGAGAAGAACCTCTCTTGATCTGCTAACCACCCCCCTTCTGATCCACCCCACGATGCTGTTGGCCCTCTTGGCCACAAGAGCACATTGCTGGCTCATAGTCATCTTGTTGTCCACCAGGACCCCCACGTCCCTTTCTCCTGCACTGCTCTCCAACAGGTCAGTCCCCAGCCTATACTGGTCCCTGGGGTTGTTCTTGCCCAGATGCCAGACTCCACACTTCCCCTTGTTACAGCTAATTAAATTTCTCCCTGCCCAGCTCATTGTACAGAGTCCTGGATGCACCACAAAGTTCTTCTGCATTAGACATGCTCGCTCTCACGACCACAGCAAGCTCAGACGGGCACAAAGGCAGTGCTGCAAGCTGCCTGAACAAGTGTTCGGGCATCATGTGTTTCCTGCTGACTTTCCTCCCTGCTGGCCACAGTCCCATTACTTCCCTGCCAAGACACGGCTCAGCAGCCATGGGCATGAGCAGGCAGGGTCCCTAACCCTAGATGTGCCAAGACAACTAATCCTCAGCAGCACAGAACGTTTGCAGCCCTCAGCGGCACGTACTTGCCAGCTGGCATCACTGATGGACTCAGTTTCACTGGATGAAGGGTCTGGAGCACCAGCGGTCTGTGGAGCAGCTGTGGATCTGGAGTGGGTTAAATGGAAATAAATGAGGCTCTGGTGAGACCCTCTCGCTCTCCACAACTCCCTGAAATTGTGGAGGTTGGAGCAAAGTGGAATCAGTCTTCTCTCAGGATCTGGTGCCAGAATGACAGGACACGGCCTCAGATTGTGCCAGGGAAGATTTAAATTGGCCCTGAGGAATAATTCCTGCCCCACCAGGCGTGTCCAGAGTGCCCAGGGCAGGGGAGAGTCCCTGTGTCTGTAGGGACTGAAGAGCTGTGGAGATGTGGGGTGAGGGACAAGGGGTTGGTGGGGCCCTGGCGGTGCTGGGGAATGGCTGGACTCAGTGAGCTTAAAGGTCTCTTCCAATCCAAATGACTCTGTGATTCCTGAAACCCAACAAGGTGCAGAGGAGTCAGATCACGAGAGCTGAGTAGTGTCCTTGGAATCCCACCGCACTCCTGGTTTGACTTGGGATCATCCCATCTCCTCTTAGCTTGCCTAGTGCACCGCAACATCTTGTGGCAGCCGAGCTGGGGCAGCTGCAGAGACAGTTCTGCAGCCTGCAGCAAACACACCCTCCTCACATTGCTTTCAGCCTTCAGCGCTCTCAGAAGTGGTCACACTGCAAACAGGCCTGAAACGCATCTCTCTGCACCGAGACAACTACACAGCACCTCCCTCAGCCTGCTCCAAACTGAGCTGACCTTCTCTTCTTTACCTAAAATACCTAATTCAAAGGGGCACCGTCAAACCAGGCTTCTGGTGAAAGCTCTTCTGAAACTGGAGCTTGCAGGGGTCTAATAGCTGCCTGTGGGGTTCCTCTGACTTTGCTTTTAAATTCTGTTTCCCAGTGATGGATTTGGGAGGAACTGCTCTTGTTGCACTGGAGAGCTGCACTGGCACCTAATGACATGCTGAGGCCTGAAAGACAACCTGGGAGAAGAAATACAGCCATGCCTGTCAATCTATCCGTCCATCTATCCATCCATCCATCCATCTACCTATTTATCCATCTATCCATCCATCTATCCATCCATCCATCCATCTGTCCATCCATCTATCTATCCATCTATCTATCTATCCATCCGTCTGTCTATCTATCCATCCATCTATCCATTCATCTATCTATCCATCCATCTATCCATCCATCCATCCATCTATCCATCCATCTACCTATCCATCCATCTGTGTATTCATCCATCCATCCATCCATCCATCTATCCATCTATCTATCCATACATCTGTCTATCCATCCATCCATCCATCCATCTATCCATCCATCCATCTATCCATCCATCCATCTATCCATCCATCTATCTACCCATCCATCTGTGTATTCATCCATCCATCCATCCATCCATCTATCCATCTATCTATCCATACATCTGTCTATCCATCCATCCATCCATCCATCTATCCATCCATCCATCTATCCATCCATCCATCTATCCATCCATCTATCTACCCATCCATCTGTGTATTCATCCATCCATCCATCCATCCATCTATCCATCTATCTATCCATACATCTGTCTATCCATCCATCCATCCATCCATCTATCCATCCATCCATCTATCCATCCATCCATCTATCCATCCATCTATCTACCCATCCATCTGTGTATTCATCCATCCATCCATCCATCCATCTATCCATCTATCTATCCATACATCTGTCTATCCATCCATCCATCCATCCATCTATCCATCCATCCATCTATCCATCCATCCATCTATCCATCCATCTATCTACCCATCCATCCATCTGTCTGTCCATCTATCCATCCATCTATCTATCCATCCATCTATCATCCATGTATCTATCCATCCATCTCTCCATCCATCCATCTATCCATCCATCTATCCATCCATCCATCTCTCCATCCATCCATCTATCCATCTGTCTATCCATCCATCTATCCATCCATCTGTCTATCCATCCATCCATCTATCCATCCATGTGTCTATCCATCTATCTATCTATCTATCTATCTATCTATCATCCATCCATCCATCTATCTATCCATCCATGTGTCTATCTATCATCCATCCATCCATCCATCTATCCTCCACCTATCTGTCCGTCCATCTATCTATCCACCTATCTATCCATCCATCCATCTATCTGTCCATCCATCTATCCATCCATCCATCCATCTATCTGTCCATCCATCTATCCATCCATCCATCCATCCATCTACCTATCCATCCATCTATCCATCCATCTATCTATCCATCCATCCATCTATCTATCCATCCATCTATCTATCCATCCATCTGTCTATCCGTCCATCTATCCATCTATCTACCTACAAACCTACTACCCATCATCTGTCCAGGGTGGCGTAAGAGATGCAGTGACTCTGACAGAACAGTGCTGTGGTTTGGGCATCACTCATGGCCAGTCCTGGGTGGAGTCATCCCAGCCATGCTAACGGGGGCTGGGGAGCCCAGGATGTGTCTTGTCGGCGGCTACAGCAGTTGCCTGAGCCAGGACTAGACAAAACTAGACCTTCCACAGCCACACACCTGCACAAACACCAAAGAGGGGGTTGACTTCACAGCACCAGTATCTGCAGCCCCCACGGTAAGGCAGTGATCTCCCTTGAGGAGATACCTCCTCACAGTGACTCCTTGAGGCTGAGAGACCCTTACCTGGATTCTGTACCTGCAGCAAGGTGAGTGTCACCTTGCATGAGGCCTACAAACACTCTGAATGCTATGACGTGTACAAGAAAGATGTGCACAGGCTGGAGAGGGTCCTCAGAAGGACCACCAAGTTGATCAGGGAAGCTGCCACATGAGGAAAGCCTGAAGGGAGTGGGCTTGTTCAGCCTGGTGAAAAGAGGGCTCAGCAACCACCTCATCACCATGTTCCAGCATGTGAAGAAGATGGAGACTCCATCTTTGCAGAGTCGCATGGAAAAAGACTACAAATAGCTCCTGGGGAGATTCTGGTTGGACACAACAGGAGCTTCTTCTCAACAGGAACAACCAGCCAGAGGAATAAGATCCACAGTGTTGCAGTTTGAGAACTGCTAGAACTTGTAGAAGTGCTTTCATGAGGAAGAAAAGTTTTGTTGTGTTCTAGGGGACCTACTCCGGTTGCACAGGTCTCAGGACCCTTCCCCGGAAGCGTCTGTCCTGTGACCTGCCCCTGAAAGGCGGGCTGGGGGAGCCTATAAAACAGGGGCAGGGTCTTTGTTCGCGCCCCTTTTTGGGGGCTGTG
>VXBP01004347.1:95006-113743 GCA_013400115.1 Rhinopomastus cyanomelas
CGGGAGCGGCGGCAGCCGCCGTGGCCCCGCGTTCTGCAGCCGCCGGCCTGACCTTGAGCGCGGGAGCGGGGCAGCCCTGCAGGCTCAGTGGACCGGGCCGCGGCGTCCCCAGTCCCCAGCTCGGCCGAGACTCTTCCCTGTCAGCCCGCCCTGCGCCGCGCCCCGGCGGGGCCGCCGTTGTCTGCCAAGGCACCCTGCGCCCCGGCAGCGCCGCGCTGGCCCCGCTGTCCCCCAGGAGCCATGCCGAGCGTGCGGCCGAGTGCAGGCCGGCCAAGTCCGTGTCGGCGCCGCGGTTCCGCGGTGTGAGAGCGGCCGGAGGAGCCGCAGCGGCTCAGCCGGCTCCCCTGTGCTCGGGCGCGGCGCCGGGGCCTGGCCGGTGGCGGGTCCACGAGAGCTCCCGTGTGTGACCGGGGTGTTGCCCAGCTTCGGGAGTTCGTAGGGACAGCAGCAGCCTGGGCTTCCTCTTTGGGAATTTAAACTCTCTTCTTTTGGGGATTTTTTTGTGTTAAATCCCAGCAGAGTGTCAGCTGTGCTCCGGGAGCGCAGACCTCAGACGTTCTGGTATGTTCATGGCTGTGGGTGGTGCAGGCCTTGCAAAGGCTCTCCCGAGGCAGGTCATGGCCCTGGCTGTGGCCCTGGCTCTTGCATGCTCCTGCCGCGATTGAGAGACGGGACACTGCTAGATGCAAGCAACATGTTCCTCTGTTTATTAGACATACAGGAGTTTCTTATCTAGGATCTGATACATGCTCTACAATAGCAGTGGTCAGCTAACAGTTCCAGTAAACATCATCTCATGCTAACTAGCTACGATTATCACCTAAGCAAGCTACATATCAAAGCACACAATGGACGGAGAGTGTTATCTGCTGGAGCACTGTCTTTATCAGTCTTGCTGCTCCAGGGGACCTCCAAGTATCTTGTTCCTGCTGTTAGCTAAAGAGTTTAGCTTCAGCAGGATGTAGCCCATGGCTTTCGGCCCAGGAGCGGTAACTTATTTCCAGTCATCATTTCATCATCAGACATCAGGTCAGCAGTACTGTTGGATCTTTTGCAGACCAACATGCTCCCAGTTCAGGGTATGACACCTCCTCACACAAGGATCTCTGTCATCTCCAGTGTTCCCCTACTGTACAGTGACACCAAAAGCAGCCGGTGAATGCTGAAACTGAAAGTGTCTTCTTCTGCTTGTGTGTTAGAGTTGGTTATTAGAATCACAGAATCATTACGGATTGGAAGGGACCTCAAAGGACCCCTTCCAGTGCTCCGTCACCCTCACTGTGAAGAAGTTCCTTCTCAGGTTGATGTGGAACCTCCTATGTTCCAGCTTACAACCATTGTCCCTCGTCCTATCACTACATGACATGGAGAACGGCCCAGTTCCATCGTCCTGACACCCACCCCTCAAATATTTATAGACATGAATGAGGTCACCCCTCAGTCTCCTCTTCTCCAAGCTCAAGAGACCCAGCTCCCTCAGCCTCTCCTCATAAGGGAGGTGCTCCGCCTCCTTCGTCATCCTCATTGCCCTATGCTGAACTCTCTCCAGCAGCTCCACATCCCTCTTGAACTGAGGAGCCCACAACTGGACACAATATTCCAGGTGTGGTCTCACCAGGGCAGAGCAGAGGGGGAGAAGAACCTCTCTTGATCTGCTAACCACCCCTCTTCTAATCCACCCCAGGATGCTGTTGGCCNCACGGCTCTGCCCTCATCCATCCACCTGGTTACGCCCTCATCAAAGGTGTGTTGCTGTGGAGGGGAAAGTGTGTTGTGGCTGCAGGAACCCGTCACCCTATTAGTGACTGGTTGTCAGAGGCCTTTCCTGTCCTCTCTGTCATTTGCTGTCTGTGGTGAGTCTCTGTGTTGGGGTGACAACCACTGGGGTGGTTGTTGCTGACTTGACTCAAGCTGTGTCGTGTGGCAAATGAGGGATTGGATCGGCTGCAGGAGAGCAGCTTCTGAGAGACTTTCCATGAGGGGAGTCCAGTGATAGGACAAGGGGATACTATCAGATGAAAAGATGAGAGAGATTTAAATTAGATCTGAGGCAGAAACCCCTCCCTGTGAGGGTGCTGAGGCCCTGGAAGAGGTTGCCCAGAGGAGTTGTGGATGCCTGCGCCCTGGAAGCCCTTGGGGCTGTGGGCAACTTGGTCTAGTGAGAGATGCCCCTGGCAGGGGGTTGCACTTGATGATCTCTGAAGTATGTTCCAACCTGCACCCTTCTGTGGTTCTTGCAGTTGTTGAGCAGGTAATTGCATAACTTAAACAATGAGCTGGAGTCGCCTGGTTGCTTCAGCGCTTCCCAGCTTGCTGTGGTAGAGTGGTCTCTGTTCCGTTTGGACCTCAGGTTAGCCAAGGCCTCAAACATCTGGTCATGCATGAACATCCAGGGTGGGTCTGAGATGCTGCTTCTCTGCAGACAGGGCTTTTGGGAAGCCTCACAACTCTGCTGGAGTGGTTTTGCAGTCACTTTAAACCTCTGGTTGCTGTTGCTCGCTAAGCTCAGCTCCAGTGCAATAGGTTTTCTTGGCAGTAGCTGCTGTGGGACTGTCTGGGTTTGGGGTTTGTGCTGGTAACCCCTGGACCTGTGGGTTGTTGATGAGCAGTGCTTGCACAGTGCCAAGGACTCCTGTGCTCTGCAGCTCCCCACACTAGCAAGCAGACAGTGGGAGGGGAGCTGGCTGGGACAGCTGATCCTAGCTGGCAAGAGGACTATTCCAGACCGTAGGACATCTTGCTTCAGTAATCAAAGCAGAGGTGAGATGGGAAGGCAGATGATTCTGGGGACCATCTGGGCATTGGCTGGGTGGTGGTGAGCAGTTGTTTTCATTTCCATCATTTGTCTGTTTTAGGTCTTATCTTCCCCTCTCCCTCTGTGTTTTTTCCCTCCTCACAAAATAGGTTTTAAATGCATTATTAGTTATTGGGCTGGTTTTGTCTCAACTCACAAAGCTTCTGTCTCACATTGACCCTCCTGTCTCTCTCTCTCTCTCTCTCCCAGGGGTGGGCATGTGAGCCAGCAGCTGTGTGGCCAACTAACGCGTTGTCACCCGTGTTTTCTGCTCTTTTCTGCCAGGGGTGAAGGCAGGGAGGAGTGATCAGAGCTTATGGTGCTGCTGCAGGTGTTTCTGGCTTCTCTGAAGCCTCCTGTCCCTGCCTCCACCACCTGCATGATGTGTTTTATCAGACCTTCTAGCTGTTTGGATTCCTTGGTGCACAGGGACGACCGAGATGTGAGCTTCCTCGTAGCAGCTGGGCTGTAGCACCGCTCCCTTCCCGGTCTGTTTTGGTTTGAAAGTCACAGGCAGGAGAACCATGTCTTTATTAGAAAACAGTCCAACAGACCTGGAGCTTGTTGCTTTTCTCTTTTGAATTTGCCGGCGTGTCCTCACGCGTTTGACCCTTGAGAAGCTTCCAGGCTGGCCCAGCTCTGCTCACGTGTGTGTCCTTCCCTTCCACAGGGAAGGAGGACTGAGGTGCGCGGCGGTCACGAGCCTGGTATGATGGCCTCGGAAGGTTCTGCCTCGAAGAACTCAGCGGAGCCCCTAAGCAACGACACAGCAGCTGCCTCCGGCAAGCACTATGTGTGCGGTTACTGTGCTGCCTTCACCAACATCGCCGTCACGTTTCCCATCCAGAAGGTCCTCTTCCGGCAGCAGCTGTACGGCCTGAAAACCAAGGATGCCGTGCAGCAGCTGCAGAAGGATGGGATTCGAAACCTCTACCGGGGCATCCTCCCACCCCTGATGCAGAAGACAACCACGCTGGCCCTCATGTTTGGTCTGTACGAAGACTTCTCCTCCGTGCTCCTCAGCCACGTGCACGCCCCGGAGCTCCTGACTCGCAGCATGGCAGCTGTGCTGGCGGGAACCACCGAGGCTCTTCTTACGCCTTTCGAGAGGGTTCAGACTTTGCTCCAGGACTATAAGCACCACGACAAGTTCACAAACACTTACCAAGCATTCAGGGTGCTGAAAGTCCACGGGATGAGAGAGTATTACCGGGGATTGGTGCCTATTCTGCTGCGGAACGGGCCCAGCAACGCGCTCTTCTTTGGCCTGCGGGGACCTATCAAACAGTGTCTGCCGGAAGCAAAGTCCTACAGCGCCCACTTGGTCAACGATTTCATCTGCGGAGGGCTCTTGGGGGCCATGCTGGGCTTTCTGTTTTTCCCAGTCAACGTCGTCAAAACTCGCATGCAGGCGCAGATCGGTGGCGAATTCCAGTCCTTCTCGAAGGTTTTGGTGAAGATCTGGCTGGAACGTGACAGAAAACTGATTCACCTGTTCAGAGGAGCCCACCTGAACTACCACCGCTCCGTCCTGTCCTGGGGCATCATCAACGCCACCTACGAGTTCCTGCTGAAGCTGTTGTGAACGCCACAGCCCTCGTGTGGCTCCTCCATGCATTGGGGATTGGCACCGCGAGGTCACGTCGTCCCAGGAAACAGTGCCTGCGAACTGCAGAAGGTCCTCGTGGCCTTTGGTGTCTATGGAGTGAATGGTGATGCATCTCAACCCTGGTGCAATTAAGTTGAACTGTTTATTTATTTGCTGTCTATCCACAACGGAGCCGTTGGGCAGAGAGCTCAGAGGAACCCAACAGACACTCGTGCTGGTCTGGTGGCTCAGTCTGTATCACTCCCTAAACGTCTTAGTGCACTGTGCTGGAACGTGCTCCCCTGTCCGCGTCGCACGACACAAGAATCAAGTTGGGGCTGGTGAAAATTGGTTCCCTGCGTTACAAATGTCACCACCTCAGTTTCCGGAGCTGTTCTGCACTGTTCAAGGGTCCTGAGCTTCTCCTTATCGCTTAAAGCCAAAAGGAAGATCCAGATGTGGATGACTGAAGTTTAGAACTTCAAGCTTAGACTCAAACCTGTGCAAACTCTGCTGCCAGCCACCCCAGTGCTCAGGTGGCACCTGGATGGCCGTTGGGCTTGGTGGTGCAGTGCCAAGGGAGCCTGTGGCTCTGGATCATGGCGGCTCCGTGTGCACACGTGTGCGGTGTGCCTTCGTGGAAGGAATGGGACGGCGAATCCTCTGAAGCTTTAAAGTGCCCTTCCTCCTTGAAAACCCGCCCGTAACAGAGCTTGCCTTGTTGTGAGGGGGTTTAGCCTTTTTTTTGTTCTGGCATCGCTGCTTTTTCTGTTGCCTACAGCTATGGGGCCAGGATGAAGGTGGCAGCCCTGGTGTAGCTCACAAACACAGCTCCTCTGTGCCGAGTCCTCTCGTCCTTTTGCAAATCACTTCAGTTTCCTTTCAAATGGGGGATAATGAATCACGACAAGGTGTTTTGACGTGAACCTTGGGGTTCTGCCTGCTGGATGCTCTGAACTGTTGTGTCAGATAAAGCCGCATGAGGTCTCTGCCCACCTCAGTGGAGGTTTGTAAGGGAGAGGACAGCGGTGAAGGGTGTGGTAGACACAGCGTGTGGAGGCATGTTTGAGGACGTCTGTAGGTGAGTACTGTGACGACTTGGAGGCAACTATCATGTGTCTTACACACTGGTGAGTTGGTGGGTGTAGGACTCTGGGCCTGAGGGAGAGGGGCAGAGGAGCAGGGGTGACCATGGGCCAGGTCAGAGTCCTAACGAAAAGCGTTTGATCCCTCTGGGGACTTCATGAAACTTTACATTCATGATGAATATTCTGGACGATGGAGTGTCTTCAAATTCTCATCTGTGTGGTGACGAGGACGTTGTCCCTGCTCACCGGCAGAACCGGCCCGGCACAAGTGGCCGCTCCTGTGTCCAAACGTGGTGACCATCTGCATTTAAATAAAGTGTTTGCTGAGTGTTTGTTACTGGCAGGATCTGATTTCTACTCGTGAACTGTTTTTGTAATCACTCCTTGATGGAATAAAAACCACTTTGCATCCACTTTCTCCAGGGAAGGTTTTATCTGCTGCTGTGCTCTGGGGAAACCAGAGTCAAGAGGTTAAGGTGATCCAAGTGGTGGTGGCACAGAGGAGCCCATGCAATCACAACTGCGCTGCCATCCCTTCTGAGATGGGAACCATGCTTGTCTTCATGGCTGGTGACAGCTGTGCAGCACCACAGGAGTGATGTTCTGTGTGTGAGAGGACAGCTGTTGGTCAAGGGAGAGGCTGGGTGAGTTTGGCACAAGTTATGTGGTTCTGCTGCAGGGGCTGTGCCGCTGGGTGTGAGCAAAAAGACAGAAGCATTGCGGTTGGAAAGACCCTGGGGTCATGAATCCAACCGTCAACCCCACTCTACAAGTTAACCCTGAACCAGATCACTGGACACCGCATCTAAGTGACTTTAAACACATCCAGGGATGAGGACTCACCCCCCACCTCAGGTTAGTCCTGTCCCTGACCACTCTCTCCAGGAAGAATTTCTTCCTGATGGCCAGTCTGACCCTCCCCTGTTGGAGCTGGAAGCCCTTCCCTCTACTTCTGTCACTACTGACCTGTGAGAGGAGCCCAGCACCAGCATCTCTGCAGGGTCCCTTCAGAAAGTTGTAGAGAGCAATGAGGTCTCCCCTCAGCCTCCTCTTCCTCCAACTCAACAGCCTCAACTCCATCTCTCCTCATCAGACTGATTCTCCAGGCCCTTCCCCAGCTTGGTTGTCCTCCTCTGCCCTGCTCCAGCCCCTCGATGTGTCCTTTGTCCTGAGGTGCCCCAAACTGGACCCACTACTCAAGGTGGGGCCCCCCCAGTGCTGAATCCAATCACCTCCCTACCCCTGCTGGGGACTGGTTCTGATCCAGTCCAGGATGCCAGTGGCCTTCTTGGCCCCCGGTTCCCTCTCTGCCATGCTGCCCCGAGCCTGTAGATGCAGGGGATGCTTGTAACCAAGATGCAGGATCCCACCCTTGGCTTTATTGAAGTGCAGACTGTTAACCCTCAGCCTATCCACACAGTCTGTGCAGGTCCCTCTGTGCAGGTCCCTGACTACTCTCCAGCACATTGACACTCCCTGCCAGGTGGTGTCTGCAGACTGGCTGAGGGTGCACTCAACCCCCTCAACAAGATCATTGATAAAGATGTTGAACAGGAGTGGCCACAGCAATGAGCCCTGGGGGACACCACTCAGTGTCACAGAGCATTAGGGACTGAAGGGACCTCCAAAGATCACCCAGTCCACTCCCCCTGCCACAGCAGGGTCCCCCACATCCAGTCACACAGAAACAGTTCAGGTGGGTTTGAAGCGTCTCCAGAGAAGGAGACTCCACAACGCCCCTGGGCAGCCCCTGCCAGGGCTCTGTCACCCTCACTGGGAAGAAGGTCCTTCTCACATTGATGTGGAACCTCCTCTGTTCCAGCTCACACCTGCTGCTCTTTGACCTGTCACTGGGTGCCCCTGAGCAGAAGCTCAGGGCTCCATCCTCCTGACACTCACCCTTCACATATTGATCAACATCCACGGGGTCACCACCCCTCAGGGTCCTTTTTCCCATCTCCCTCAGCCTCTCCTCAGCAGGGAGATGCTCCCCTCCCTCTGCGCTGGGCTCTCTCCAGCAGCTCTGTGTCCTTGTGGAATTGAGGGACCAGAAGTGGTTTCACAAGGACAGAGCAGAGTGGGAGGAGAAACTCAATCTGCTAGCCACCCCTTTTCTGATCCACCCCAGGATGTCATTGGCTTTCTTGGCCACAAGGGCCCATTGCTGGCTCCTGGCCATCCTGCTGGCCACCAGTACCCCCAAGTCCCTTTCTCCTACACTGCTCTCCAACAGATCAGTTGTCACCTTTTCCTGGTACCTAGGGTTGTTCTTGCCCAGATGTAAGACTCTGCACTTTTGTTATAGCTCATCAGATTTTTCTCTGCCCAGCTCTCCAGCCTGTCCAGATCTCGCTGAATGGCAGCACAGTCTGCAGGGGTGTCGGCGACACCACCCAGCTTTGTGTCGTCAGCAAACTTGCTGACAGTGCATGCCAATCCCTCATCCAAGTCATCAATGAATAGATTGAACAGGACCGGTCCCAGCACCAACCCCTGGGGCACTCCACTAGGTACAGGCCTCCAACCAGAGTCTGTCCCACTGAACACTAGTCTCTGACTTCTACCCTGTAGCCAGTTTACAATCCACCTCACTACCTGATCATCTAGACCACACTGTCCCAGTTTGGCTGCAATGATGCTGTGGAAGACTGTGTCAAATGCTTAACTCAAGTTGAGATAGACCACATCCACAGCTCTGCCATCATCCATCCACCTGGTTACGCCCTCAAAAAAGGCTCTTAGGATTTAGCTCCATTGACCGCATTAGCTCCATGTCCAAGCCATGGGCATCCAGCTTATTCTTGAGGGTGTTGTTGGGGACGGTGTCAAAGGCCTTACTGAAGTCCAGACAGACCACATCGACAGGTCACCTTGTCATAGAAGGAGATCAGGTTTGTCAGTCAGAAAACGCCTCTCATGAACCCATGAGGCTGACTGGGCCTGATTGGCTGGTTGACCTTTAACTGCTCCATGATGGCTGTCGAGATGATCTGCTCCATAACCTTCCCTCGCACCGAGTGAGACCGACAGGCCTGGAGCTGGCAGGATCCTCTTTCTGGCCCTTCTCGAGGATGAGCATCACATCTGCTGGCCTCCAATCCAACGGGGCAACCCCAGCTAATCAAGTTTGTTGAAAGATGATGGCGAGTGGCTTGGCAACCACATCTGCCAGCTCCCTCAGTACTCAGGGTGTAATCCATGTGGCCCACAGATTTATGAGCATCCAGCTCATGAAGTAGGTTCATAACCATTTCCCCTTGGATGATGAGGGGCCTATCCCTATCTTCCAGCTCAGGCAGCTGTGCACCCAGCGAACGACTAGTCTAGCTGTTACAGACTGAGGCAAAGAAGGCGTCGAGCACCTCAGCCTTCTCTTAATCCTTAGTCACTGTCTTCCCCTCTGCATCTCACAACATCTGGAGATAACCCCTACCCCTCCTCTTGCTGTTAATGTGCCTATAAACCCTTTTTTGTTACCCTTCACCACAGTGCCCAGTTCTAGTCGGCCTTTGGCCTCTCTAATTTTCTCCCTCCGTTGCTTCACCGTGTGTTTGTCATCCTCATAAGATGCCTGCCCCCCACCTTCTAGAGACTATAAACCCTCCTTTGACTCCTGAGTTCAAGCCAAAGCCCCTCTGTTCAGCCAGGCTGGTGTCCTACCCCATTGTCTCATCTTAGGTGACTTGGGCATGGTCAGCTCCTGCAGCTTCAAAATTAATTCTTTAAAGTACGCGCAGCCTTCTAGGGCTCCCAAGTCCTCCAGAACTGACACTCTTAACCATGTTCCAAAGCAGACCAAAGTCTGCCCTCTGGAAGTGTAAGGTCAGAGTTCTGCTGGCCCCCTCCTTGCTTCGCCAAGAACTGAGGACTAATATTTCCTGATGGCTTTGTCCAAGAGGGCCTCCAACCGTTACATCCCCAAGACCTTCTCTTCTAACAAGCAGCAAGTCCAGGAGTGCAGTTCCCATTGTTGGCTCCCTAACCATCTGGGTCATGAAGTTCTCTCCCACAGAGCTGAGAAACCTCCAGGACTGTTCCCTCACTGCTGTTTTATATTTCCAGCATATGTCCAGACAGTTGAAGTCCCCCATGAGAACAAGGGGTAGAGATCAGGAGACTTCACTCAACCATCCGTACAGCATCATCCTATCGGCCGCTTCGTCCTGGCTGGGTGGTCTGCAGCAGACTCCCACAGTGACACCTGTCCTACCAGCCTTCCTTTTGATTTTAACCCACAGGCTCCCAACCCTGTCATCACCATCAGCAAGTTCTAAGCAGTCACAATTCTCCCTAACACAGAGGGCCACCCCACCAGCACCCCGACCTTGCCTGTCTCTTTTGAGAAGCTGGTAACTATCAACTGCGGTTCTCCAGGTGCGTGACTCATCCCACCACCACGAACACAGCTCCTTCCAACCCAGAGCAGGAGTCTTTCATTTTGACAAGCTGGTGCAAACTGGTGGCATCAGCTCCACTGCAGCTGCTGTTTGAGACTACAGATGGAGCCAGGCAAGCAGTATGAAGGGTTGGAGCAGGTGATTCCATAACTTCTCCAGTGAAGTGACCCTGCAGTGGCAGGGGGTTGGAACGGGTGACCCCCAGAGGTCCCTTCCAGCCAGTGTGTGGTTTGGTGCAGGACAGGGTTGATGCAGGCAACACGAGAGACAGAGACGGTTCGAAGTGACAACCCCCATCACCTTTCCTGGTAGCCAGCACCCTGTCCCCGCGGGCCGGCTAAGGAATGGAGTCCTCAGTGGCTGTGATGGTGTTGAACCAGAACTAGGGCTGGAGTTCCTTGAGCTCAGCTGCTGGCACCTCTGAAGACCAGCAGCTGGGTCTCACAGGGAGAAGTGACCAACCACCAGAGCAGAATTCAAGTGATTGTTGGTGTCTCCACTGTGCTGCTTCCCGGGGCACAACCACCTTGGCCAGCTAAGAATCATAGAATCATCATCATGGCTGGAAAGGACCTCTAGGGTCATCGAGTCCAGAAGGAAACCCAGCAGCAGTCCTGAAAATCTGGCTGAAGAAAAGCCTCGGAGCCTGACTTGGGTCAGCAGTTGCCTTGCACAGAGAAGGCTGATACCCCCAGAGCTGCCGCGGGGTTTCCGTGAGGTGTGTTTGTGCCCCCAAAGACCTTTGATGCTCATCAAGTCATCGAGCTGGGTCAGCTGTGAGGTCTTTGTGGGGAAGAGGTGGGACCCAGGGCTTTGCAAGGGAAAGTAAATGAATACGAAGCACCCAGCAGTTCTGAAATGACAGGAGAGGCAAGAGCCATGACACGTGAATGTCACGTGCAGCTGGAGGTTGGAGGGTGGAAGCCTCTCCCGTGTTCATTACGCACCACTTCAGGACGGGCCAGGAGGAACCCACAGGCCTTGAGAAGCCCAAACTCTTCTCACAGCGTCAGGGCAGGTGAACCAGCTGTAGCTTCAGCTGTTGTAGGCAGCCTAAGGACTGTTGGACTCTGCATCACACAGAGGTCTTGTGGCTACCAAGATCCAGAGCCACAGCTTGAGTCTCCATTTTAACTAAAGCCTGATGGAAAAGCACAGTGACACCAGTCTGACCGCCACAGCAGCGTCCGCATGTTGTGACTAGTAGACCTAAGTCGGGGCAACTTGTCCTAGTGCCCTTGGCCCAGCACCACCTCCCCATTCAGACCCAGATGCCCGTTCCTGTGTCACGGCCACGCGCCACCCTCAGCGTGCTGAGTCCCCCGGTCCCCCACGGGACCGTGACACCGGTCCGCTCCCTGGGCGATCCCAACGCGGAGCTTGGTTGCGGCTGTGCAGGGCCTTAGGGCAGCGTCGCTCCCATCACGCTGTTGCAGCACCTGCACCCTCAGCCCCAGACAGGGCTGTGCTGGAGCTCTGCTGGGTTGCAGGGATCCGACACCGACCCAGGAGCAGACAGGACACGGCTCGGCGTGAGACCATACATGAAAATAGATTTTAATTAACTGAATTATTAAATGTTTAATTAATTACGCAAGCAAGAGACTCCACAAGGAGTAAGTGGCTGTACAGCTGTAGGTACAACATGGTCAGAGCAGCTCAGCTACGTCTCTGTAGTAAAATGCTACAATCCCCCCTATGAAACCTCAGGTTGCTTCAAAACACTCTACATGCACGGTTTGTTCTCAGAGTGAAAACCTCGTCCATAACCGAAGGTCCTCAGAAAACGCACCTCTGACCAAGACCAGGAAACGAGCTCCCTCTCCCTGCAGGACAGAAGTCCTGCTGCTTTGCGCCTTTAGCTCCTGCCGCTCAGAACCTCGTAGACGGCGTCTGTTTGGAAAGTCTTTATTTGGCAAATGCGCTCCTTCGCTCCGAGAGCTCATGCTTCCGCAGAGCAGCAGACCGACGCTCCGCAGGATCAGGACCTTCTCTGCACCACTGTTACCCCAGTGCTGCCCAAGAAACAAAAACCCCGTGGGAACTAATCGCCCACCCCCCACCCCCCCAAACCCCAGAAAACCTGATGTTTACATTCTAATTCTGGTCACAGGCCTCGCCATGACCCCGAGAGTGCAAACGCGTGTGTGTGTGGATCGCTGTGCTTTTCCTATCCCCAATAATCCTGTTTGGAGGTTGTGTTTGTCCCTGAACTACCCGTCTGATGAGCGTGCGGACGCCCCGTGGCGGCACACGCACTGAAACGTGCCGCCGCACACGTGGAGAACACGAACGCGTGAAGATCACTGCACGTTCCTGTCAGCAGCCTCTCTGCCTTCCCCGTGAACGCCTGACGGTGCTGCGGGGGTTTCACAGCTGGCCTCTAACAAACACCCGGCAAACGTGCTTACTCCTGCGGCAGACAGTCGCTGCGCTAATGCAGAAGGGTCCTGAACGCGGCTGGTTCCACGCATTGGCTTTCCTGCAGAACCCTGGGTGACGCAGCTGCGCCGCCGCTCGGCGAGCTCGTGGGTGACGGCGGCTGAGGAGCGTGAGGCAACACCACGCGCGGCACCGCCCAGCGCAGAGCCGTGACCTCGGCAGAAGCACCACAAAGTCCGTCGGGGGACGTCACGCTTGATGGCGTTAAAGGTCTTCTCCAATGTGACCGGCTCTTGGCCGCAGTTGAAGGAAACTGCTTGTTTACAGAAACTGCCCCCCAACATCGCTGTTAGTGCCGCCTGCCGCTGCACCAAGGGTCTCTGTCGGCTTCAGTCTTGTGCAGCTCTTCAAAGACCAGGATTCCGACCTCTGAGGCCTTGTGACTGCCTAAACCTTCCTTGTGACTGCCTAAATGCGACCCACCGAGCGCTTCGCTGACCCGGGAAGGCCAGGTTGTATCACCTGCAGCTGGAAATCACCCCTTCCACCAGGTGCAACGGCCAAGCCACCAGCCATGAACAACGGACTTTGGCGCCACAGAATGCGCCGAATCCCACCGAGCCCTTCCGAGTGATGCTGAGAGGGAGTAATCAAATGATCCGGACCGAAGATCCCCCACTTACTCTAATTAAAACCATTACGAGTGTGATCAGAAGAACCAGGGAACACTTCTGCATCTTCCACCTCCATCCACACCTGCTGCACCCACAGCCAGAGCCTTCAGCAGGTCAGCTCTGGGCAGCTGCCCTGCTCTTGCCCTGTGGCATCCATCACCGCTGGCTCCACGCGGGGAGCATCCGGGTGTGACGGAGGACGTCGCTCGGGACTCGGCTCTTCACGCAGATTAACACTGTCCAATGCTCGAGCCCAACACTCTTGGTAACAAACAGCTGTCATGAGGTAGAATTAAAACACAACACTCAGTGCAGATTAACAGGCAGAGAGTTAACGTCACGAGCAACCTACCAGTTCCAGGAATTCCTAATGGGACAAACAAACACGACGACTCACGACCTGCTCCGACTCCACGCACGCTCCCTTGCCTCCAGAGCGCAGGCAGCTCGAGCCCGCGTGGACGGAGAGACTCCAGCAAGTCGTCTTGTCGAGGACATCAGGTGAAGCACCAAATACAGCGAGACGCAGCGGACGAAAGGCAGGGAAGGAGGTGCTGCCAGGAAAGGCCGTTGCGGTCTGGTGCAGACGTGAGGCAGGAAGCTGCTTCCTTGTCAGTGACAGGCTACAGCTGCTAGAGGAGGGAGCACAGAGAAACAGGAGGTTCACGCTGTCGCTCTGTGCTGCACTTCAACATGTTTCAGGAGCAGGACATCTGCTCCCACCTAGCTGGTACTGAGAACACAGGACCCACAAGCTCTGTCTGCCACATGGTGGGGTTGGACTACAATGAGAAGCTTGTAGTGGAGCTTCTCCTTTACGTAAGACCTGAATGCTCTGGAGCCGTCCCCCCCCACATCCTCACTCCACTGCACCAGGCCACAGACAAGGGGAGTCCCTTGATTTCTAACGTCCTGACAGATGCAGGTTCAGATTTGCAAGCCCCTGACACAGAGCTGGCAGCCAGCAGCAGGAGTCTGTCTCCAGCTGCCACAGACAAACTCGTGTCTTTTATTAGGTCAAATTCAGCGAGACCCAGACAGGCTGGAGAGCTGGGCAGGGACACACTGAATGGAGAACAAGGGCAAGTGTAGAGTCTTGCCTGTGGGCAAGAACAACCCCAGGGACCAGTATAGGCTGGGGACTGACCTGCTGGAGAGTAGTGTAGGAGAAAGGGATCTGGGGGTCCTGGTGGACAGCAGGATGACTATGAGCCAGCAATGTGCTCTTGTGGCCAAGAGGGCCAACAGCATCCTGCGGTGGATTAGAAGAGGGGTGCTTAGCAGATCAAGAGAGGTTCTTCTCCCCCTCTACTCTGCACTGGTGAGACCACATCTGGAGTATTGTGTCCAGTTGTGGGCTCCTCAGTTCCAGAGGCATGTGGAGCTGCTGGAGAGGGTCCAGCATAGGGCAACGAGGATGATGAAGGAGGTGGAGCACCTCCCTTACGAGAAGAGGCTGAGGGAGCTGGGTCTGTTTAGGTTGGAGGAGACTGAGGGGTGACCTGTATAAACATATGAAGGGTGGGTGTCAGGAGGATGGAGCCAGGCTCTGCTCAGTGTTATCTAATGACAAGGATGAGGGGCAATGGGTGTGGGCTGGATGAAGGATGAGGCTTAGCAAGTGACCCTTGTGGGTCACAGGCCTTGGGCAGACACATGAGAGTCATTGGGGACTGGAAGGGACACTATGACTACGAGATTGTTTTCATCAGTGGACCAGGAAGTCAGTTTATTTAACTGACCCATAAACAAAAACAATCCCTTTGGGAAGTCCTGTCTCTGGCACCACAGCTCCAGACAACACTGGGAGGGTGAAATTTGTCTGAGGGGAAGGGTCAGTGCTTAGGGAACACAGCACCTCTTGTTAGTTGCCTCCTCAGTTCCAGACACCAGGTTCAGCAGCAGCTGGACAGACACTGCTCAGGAAGCTCCCATTTCACATTGTGGGCTGCAGCCTGAGCCCAGGCTCAGGCAGCCACTCGCGCACTTCAAGCTAAAGGCGTCTATTCACTTGAAGAACATTCTCCCTCCACAGGGATGACGCTGCAGTGAGACAGCATCACCCAAACAATATCAACAGAAACCCTCAAGAATGGAAAGTTCAGAACCGTTACCCAGCAGTGGGAAGTCTGAGAGCTGCACAGACCTGACTCCGTGAACATAATTCTTTAGCAGCAGTTACAGATGATGAAGCCCAGTGCAGGACTAACTAGTTCTCAGATTAACCTAATCCCCAATCCTGAAGGCTTTGTGCAGCTAAAGAAATTATCCACACTAGAAAAACTTAAGATATTTCTGAGGCTTCAAAAGCCTCAACTCTTCCAACACCCAGAAGGTGCTGCCTGCACAAACTGACGACTACAAGAGGACTGGTGGGCTCACGTTTCTCCAGGTCTCACCTCCACAGATGCCTTTTTACTCCCAAAGACAAGCCTGCAAAAGACTTTCTAGGGTCAGCTGTTTTTAAAGCACCCTTCATGGAGCTGGGGACAGTAAATTTGAACCCCAGGACAAGAAAAGGCTCCGCAGGTAGTTTCCTGCTTGAACTGGCTGTGTGATGGGTCAGCAAAACTGCAAAGAAATAGTGACTAAAAAAAAAGACACCTTGGAAGACAAGTTACGAGATCACAGGTGGTGATGGATGTTTGAGACAGAAACAACCCTGCACTCACACAGCCAGATGCACTCTCTGGAGTGGTAAAACCTGGCACTCACACTTCACACCTGAGTTAATGGTGAAGGTGAATGTTTTCCACATCTTACAGGGAACCACTGACATCCAAAGAGACCTTGCTGCAGACAGACTGGCCGCTCATCTGCTCCTGACCCAACACCACAGCGATTAAAGGCTCCCCTGGTGACTCTACAGACATGTGCAAACATGGGGTGTCGAAGGACAGTCGGGTGGGAAACTGCCTCACAACACCAGCACAGAATCCTGCAGCACGGATGTTCAAAGGCTGGAGGAGAGCTCATGCTACTGAGAAAGCTCCCTAGAACAGAGACCCTAGAGGCAGTGGAGTCTTGGCCAAGGACAGCCCTGCTGTACTAAACACCCAGGCAGTTCCTCATGTGGTGTCACAAAGCAGGGCCTTCACTCTTTCACCTCCTGCTTCCCTGCATCAGTCTTCTCCATTGTTGAGGGCTGTTTTTTAGCCAAACACAGATGAATTAACGTACAGACAGAAGTGAAATTCCCTTTCCCCTTTGTGACAGCAACCAGCTGCGTTAGCTGTGTGGAGAAGCAGCTCGTTGTCCGTCGTAACAATGCGGCGGTTCCAGCAGCAGACAAGGCAAGGAAGCGTGTGCAGGATCCAGCTCCACTGGAACAAGGGAGGTGCTGTAGCCAGCAGGGAGCTCAGGAAGAACCACTGCCCTCGCCCCCCTGCACCGGCTCCCAACAGCTCACTTCAAGTTGTAGTGAGGGACACTGTCCACAAACCAAGCCGAATACTGACTCGACGGCACAGGACCAGCAGGAGCAGGGGGGCTGCCTGGAAGGCTGGAAACACATCACAGACACAGTACAGTGCCAGTCTGGAAGCACCAGAATCTCTGGCTGGACGAGACCCTCAAGACGACCAACCTTCAACCCAGCACTGCCAGGTCAATAGTAGCTATAATCTCATCAGGGTTTAGAGACTTTGTAGAAAGAACTGGAGTAAAAACCATGACCGTCCGGTTCTGCTGATGCCAGACGTGCCTAGAACTTTGGCTGATAGAGAGACACGCGTCCGCTAAGGCACCCCGAGGCGATCTGACAGTGCGTTGGAGAAAACTTGGTTGTCAGTACCACGTCGTTGTGAGAGTAGAGGGAACGGATCTCTTTCAGGGGGCTGGCTTCTTTGGGCAGACAGTCGACGAGTTCACTGCAGTGAGCGTCGAACCCCAGCAGGCGGATCCCAAAGCCGTGCGGGGACGAAATCATGCGTCCGTCGGGACTGAAACACAGTTCTTTGATGTAGCCCCGGCCCACGTTTGCCTCTTCGATGCAGTGGGTCAGTCGCAGGGAGCAGCGGGGCGAGACGGGGCGCACGGGGGCTCCTTCCTGGAATTCATAGACACAAGTCCACTGAAGAGAGAGGCAGAGAGAGCAACACTGAAGGAAGAGTAAGGCGATGCACACCCCCATTCCCTCCCAGCACACACACCACCACCACGACGACAATCAGCTTGCTGCTTATCTGCCATGGAACACTGCAAGCAGGCTGCTCTCCCTGGTATCAGCTCTAACTGAGCAGCCCAAGCGAACAGCTCTCTGGCATCAGAGCTGCTTTTTAATTAAATGGGTGGTAGATTTAATCTCTTAAATCTAGTTTCTGTGTGGGAAGAAGCCAAACCGCAGCCTCTGGCCAGGCAGCTGCTCTAACCCAGTAAATACTTCACCGGTGTCTACAACAAAGGAGAACTCCTCCTCCTGCTGCAATTTACTGCTGACCAGAGGCACTCAGCACCCTTCTCCTTCCTTCTGAAGTTATCTTCAAGAAAGAGGGAAATGGATTTTGGAAGCAACGTTACAGAGAGAACTACAGCCAGCCAGCTCCCTGTGGTTGTGGGCTACTTTCTGACCCCTGGCATGACAGCCTTGGGATCCAACCAGACTCCACCACAGGAACGACACGTGAGGACCAGTCAACATCCCTTACCCCAGCTGCACCAGTGGCACTTTTGCCTCCTGTCAGCCCACGACAAGAGCTGTGGAGCAAGGTGAGGCACTGGCACGACTGGAGCTGGTCACACAAACTGGTGCAGTGGCAGTTTCCAGCAGATGCAGAAACACACCGTGAGGTTCTCAGAGCAGCAGGGGCACACAGTCTCTCAAGGGTGATCAACAGCTCAGCCAGAGCACCCACAGAGGCAGAAAACATTCCAAAAGCACTTAAGGCCCAGAGGAGCTTCTCTGCTCAAGTTTAACCACTCCCACCAGAACACTCTCCTCACCTAATCCTCTGGTTTTCCCAGTCCACACCCTGGCCAGTGAATCCTTTCAAGTCCTGCATTTGGCAGCACAACTAGTGCTTGAAAACAAGCTGTAAAACCCTCTGTGAGAATGCTGGCTGGAGCTGACAGGAGCACAGAATGAATTCAGGACACAAGGTCATTTCATTACCCTGGTGTAAAGTCACTGCATTTGCAAGCAGAACAGAATTCACCCCAAACCAGGGAAATTCCATCTTACAGGACCAAACTCCTGAAAAAACAAAACACTGAAGTTGTTACCTCCTGGTCATCTGTATTACTAGAGCACCGAAGGAGCGTCGCCCACCCTTTTGGATGCAGCTGTAGTGATGTAATGCAGTTGCCTCTATCTCTTTCTCCAGGAACCTCAGGTGTTAAGACCTCCAAACTGTTTCTGGGGGATCCACCTAGAAGAGGAAGTCATCTCTAAGTCTCAGTTAAGACCACTGATCCTCATCTCTCTCATCACCAGCCTATGGCTGAACCTGGGTCAAAGGTATCACAAATACACCCTCCTGCTAGGAAAACCCCACCTTTACAAAGGGATAAACTCAGTATGGTCACATGAATGTGGGCTGGAACCAGTGGGCTCAGTCCCAGGTCTGAGTCCTCCGAGATCTGCACTGACTTGGGCCTGCGGGCTGCCAGAGTCAGCGCGTCACACGAGCGCAGTCATCGTGTCAGGATGAAGCTGAAAGGCTCTTGTTTTGGTGACAAGCAGGAGTGCTCCAACTCGTCCTTCGCACATGCACACAACACCCTGGCACCCAGACAAGCCTCCTTCTTTCATAGGGATGCTTGAAGACCTCACAGCCACTTTGAACTTTACATCACACTTGTTTTACATCACATGGG
>VXBP01004347.1:113784-127551 GCA_013400115.1 Rhinopomastus cyanomelas
AGCAAAAGGGGGGAGAGGGGGGAGCAAAAGGGGGAAGGAACTGTGTGCTCTTCTGGAGGGTTTAGGGTTCCTACACGGTTTGTCTGGGGGCTCTGTGCTCCTCTTTTCACACCCTTTGCTGAAGGAGAAAGGATAAGGAGAGACAAGCAGCCCTACGTTAACATCAGGGTGACATCCAAGTAAGATCTTGCTGCTGCTGTTACCAGGTTTCTGGGGAAAACCTGTTCATATCCCCAGGCTGTGGTCTGCAGCTGCACTCTGCTTGTTCAGCACGGTCACAGTAGCCCTTCTTCTGAACCTCTGAGAGGGAAACCATCTGTTTCCTGCTGTCACACCCTGGCCTTTTCTGGGTAACATCATCCAAAGCCCGTGAGCTGTCACTTACTCATCTATTACAAACGCTCTCCTACCTTCTCGCTGCGATGACCGTGACAAGTGTTTCTCCAACAGGGGACCCGAGTCGCTCTGGTGGCAGGGCGAACCAACAGCTCGAGGACCGGACGAACCCGACGACGATGTCGTGATGTCTGCAAACAGCACCAGCCAGGTGAGCAGAACAGCCAAGCACAGCCACCCTCACCAGGCAGGTCCCTCTGCCCACCCTCCTCGGCACAGCAAAGGGTGAAGACGAGGATTCTCGTTAAGAAAACATTTGACAGAACTTGGTTTGCCATTTACAAGTCCCGCACCGTGCCCACACAAACGAGCTGCCAACACAACCACCTCCACTGGCAAGCGGTGGGCTACTTTCCTCTTGTCACGTGCTGTCACTGGCACAAGCTGGAGCAGGGATTTGCCCCGAGGACAGTCTCTTGCACCCTAACAGCCCACAGGGCAGCTTCTGCAGGAGGAAGTGAGCACTGAAATGTCAGAGCACACAATGAGAGCAACCACAGCACCACATGATGGCCGTTGCTGGAGCTCAGGCACAGTCAGCCCACCCACCTTTCAGACAGGTGACTGAAGACAGTTCAGGAAGCTAGACTCCCGGTGACAAAACTTCACAAGCGCTTTAGATTCAGAGCAGACACAAGGAAGAAACTCTTTATGCTGAAGGTGGTGACACACTGGCCCAAATTACCCAAAGAGATGGGTGAAGTCCTGTCCACGGAAGCATTTGAGGTCAGGCTGGGGTCTCAGCACCCAGCTCTAGTTGAGGATGTGCCTGCTCACCACAGTGGGGTTGAAACAGATGGCCTTAAAAGACCCCAAACCACTCCACCATGCCGTGATCCTGGAGCACTGGAGTCTTGAAGCCACAGAACACAGTAGACTCATAGAATCACTACAGACTGGAAGGGACCTCGAAAGATCATCTAGTCCCCCCCCGCAACAGCAGGATCACCCAGACCAAGTCGCACAGGAACACATCCAGACACTTCACTAGAGTTAGAACAGACCATTCAACAGCATGAAATGTGACTCCTGAACAAGACAGCAGCCACCATGCCAAGGGGTGTCTTGGCAGACTCCTCCCAGCTCCACCTCTGCTGCCTTTCCCTGGCTGAAAGCATCTGTCCTGTTGTTTGCTACACAGCACCATCCCAGGAAACACCTCTAACACAGCACCCACTGCAGCCTTTTCCATGAGCACTCACCTGAGCTCGACGTGGTCCTCCTAGCTCTCAGGATGGGGTAGCTGCCAACCTCTAAGGACTTGTTTAGGTCAAGGTCATGCAAAATCAGGAGATACCCAGAGGACGTCGAGATCAACATTTTTGAACAGTCTGGCGTCAGCCTCATCCGCATAAGAAAACGGGTGTGAAAGAACTTTTTGTGGGGACATCCATCTTCTGTGCACCTGGAGAGCAAAAGAACCACGAGAAACGCTGCAGTTAGTGTTGACTCACGTCCCTGACAGCATCCAAAAGAGCACGAGATGCACCAAGCTGTCCTAATCTTGACTGAGTGTGGTCCCTGTTCCATCTGAACCTGATGGAGTGGCAGAAATCACACTATAATAATGAGGACAGAAGCTTTTAAATCACAGCACTGCATGTTGCTGCATCAGCAGGAACACCTCTGCTTTCAGAATCTGTCTTTTGAGCTACTGGGCCTTTACCCTATAGAATCATAAGGGATTGGAAGGGACCTGGACAGACCATCCAGTCCAATCCCCCTGCCACAGCAGGATCATAGGATCATAGGATGTTAGGGGTTGGAAGTGACCCAAGAGATCATCGAGTCCAACCCCCCTGCCGGAGCAGGACAAAACAGACCAAGTCACACAGGAACACATCCAGGTGGGTCTTGAACGTCTCCAGTGAAGGAGACTCCACAACCCCCCTGGGCAGCCTGTTCCAGTGCTCCATCACCCTCACTGGAAAGAAGTTCCTTCTCATGTTGACGTGGAACCTCCCATGTTCCAGCTCACACCCACTGCCCCTCGTCCTATCACTACATGACACCGAGAACAGCCCAGCTCCATAGAGGTGATGCAAAATCTTGCTTAGAATCACAGCATCCCTCAGGCTGGAAAAGACCCCTGGGATCAGCGAGTCCAACCATCAACCCCACTCTACAAGGTCACCCCTAAACCAGATCCCCCAGCACCACATCTGAGTGGCTTTTAAACTCATCCAGGGATGGGGACTCAACCAGCCCAGCCCAGGGCCTGACCGCTGTCTCCGGGAACAATTTCTTCCTGATGTCTAACCTAGACCTCCTGTGTTGTAGCTGGCAGCCCTTCCCACTAACTACCTGTGAGCAGAGGGCTTACGCACTACCCGTGGCAGCAAGACCTCATCACAGCACCACTCGAGGAAGCAGACCTGCCACCGTGTACAGAAAAACCTCGTCCTGGTGTGCTCTATGAACATCACGAGCGCAGCCTCGTACCTGTTTGTGTCCCAGATGATCACGTTTCCATCAAACCCCGACGTTACCAGCAGCCTCGTGTTGGTGTCGTACTCGATGTTCTTCACCCAGCTGGTGTGACCGTGCAGCGTGCACACCTTCGTGTTCAGCTTCCGCAGGTCCCACAGCACGATTGTGGTGTCATCAGAACAGGTTGCAAACAACCGATTGTCCAGGAACCTGGAGAGAGTGTGACAGAAACGCTGTGCAGATGGTTGTGGGGGAAGGAGCACGAAGAACCGGGGCTGCTGATTTAAAGACACTCGGGCAGAAACCGAGGCAAACACAGAAATGAAGTGGCCTCATCAGAACGTCTGCCAGTAGAGGAGCTACATCGGAGAGCAGCGCTCCCGGGGTATGAGCCAGCAGCACGCCTGCAGCAGCGAACCAGCCCTGCTGCAGAGGCACAGCACGACTCTGGTTTGTTACTGAACCATGCAGACACCACACAACCACCCAGCCAGCTGTGGAACACAGGCTCACACCCACGGTCCCCGTGGTAGCTCCCTCAGCCACTTGTCTGGACAACAACCAGCTAAGACTGGTCAGCGTTTGGACTACCTGTACGACACTCCCCGTGGCTGGTCTGGCTGCCTCTGTTGGCCCTGGCTGACTGATTCAGGCCTTTTGTCTTCATTTTGCCTTCTCCATTTTGCCAGACACTTCTGCTGCTTGGCACAGGCAGCACCAGAAGACACAGCAGTGCTGCTTCTACTTCAGACTCCTGAAGGCACTTGTCTAACGACAAAACCCGCTCTTCATTTCTACCTTCAAATTCACCCTCCTTCTCCTCCTGCCATCTCGCACGTCTTCATCTCTCCCCCACTGCAGCTGTATGCTCCCTGCACTTAAAGGAGAGTTTAGAGTCGTTAATTTCTGTAGTTTCTACTGCCTTCACGCCCTGCTGCACAGCACACACCCCACTCACTCATCCCAGCCTGTGCTGCCTGAGCCCCCCGCTCTGCCCAGCCTGACGCCGCTCCACTTGATGCAGTCAGTCCCAGCTGACAGCTCTGGCCAGACGCAGGCAGAACACAAAGCCCCCTGCAAAGCCCAGCACGAGAGCTGATCGACAGGGACCTGCCTTCTGAAACGCTTTTCTCTCATCAGCTCAGCACACGTCGCAGCGGAGCCGCCTGCCCTGGCAATGCGCAGTGCTGGGGAGCAGCCCAAACCCTGCTCTCAGCAGAGGCTGCTACAGATCTCCAGCGACCCTCTGCAATCACCCTCCTGCTCCAACACGCTGACCATCCTGCATCCAGGACAGCTTGGCCTGATGTGGATGTCTCCACTAGAAGCCAGCAGGGGACAACAGCAGGGACACAGAGCAAAACACAAGTGCAGACGCTGTCCAGGGCCACCTGCACCCCACCACAAGTGGGGCCCTCAGAGCTCAGGGTCTGGTCTCTTTGGTATCTCTACAAACTGTCTGGATGAGGGGAACGCCAGGTCTGCAAATGACACCAAGCTGGGCAGGAGTGTTGCCTGTTGGGAGGGTCATGAGGCTCTAGAGAGGGATCTCAGGCTGGAGTGATGGGCCAAGGCTCAAGGAGGCCAAGTGCTGGGTCCTGCACTGGAGTCACTACAGCTCCTGGCAATGCTCCTGGCAGAGCAGCTGGAGACTGTCTGGGGAGCAGGACCAGGGCAGGTTAACCCAACACCGACTGGAGATGAGCCAGCACATGCCCAGGTGGCCAAGGACAAGAAGATCCTGGCTTGTGTCAGCACTGGGGCGGCCAGCAGGACTGAGGCAGGGCCTGTCCCCCTACGCCAGGCAGGCCCACCTTGTATTCTGGGGTCAGTTTTGGGTCTCTCACTGACAAAAGGGCTGGAGTCTACCCAGAGAGTAGAGACATGAAGCTGGGGAAGGGGTTGGAGCAACAGTGCTCTGAGGAGCTGCTGAGGGAACGGGGGAGAAAAGGAAACTCCAGGAGAGGAGGCTGGAGCAAGGTGGAGGCTGGTCTCTTCTCCGGAGGAACAGAGTGAGAAGAAAGGGCCTCAAACTGTGCCATGAGGTTGGCCATGAGGAACAACTTCTTCCCCAAAAGGGCTGTGCATGCCTGGACCAGGCTTCCCAGAGTAGTGGTGGATTCCCTGTGTCTGGATGGGCTGCAAAGCCATGGAGATGTGGGGTGAGGGATGTGGGTTAGTAGGGATCTGGCAGTGCTGGGGGAATGCTTGGACTTGGTCTTAAAGGTCTTTTCCAACCAAAGCAATACAGTGATTCTGTGGCTTGTGGAATGATCAGCAGCAGAAGTGGGTCAGGCTGCCCAGACAGATGGACCGCAACACAAACGCGCCGCTCACTGGAGGGGGGTTCAAGTCTGAATCACAGCAGGACATGAAACTGTGTTCAAGTCAAACAAATGCAAGAAGAACCACTCTGCTGCTCTGCCTGTCACAAGCTGCCTACAGACCCTTGGGGTCTGCAGCACAGACGGTGGGTGCTTCGTGCTAAGCAGGTCTCTGTCCCTGCCTCGTGCACGGGTGATAAGCTTATCGCCAGCTGCACTAGGGAGTCCAGAGGAGAAAGTGTGAAGGAAAGTGGGTCACACTAGCTGGGGATTACGACACTGATCAGCTTTAGCACTTGGCCTGTTCAGGTGGTTATTCTCTGTCAAGATGACCTCTGGTCTTTGGCCAGAATGCAGCACAGACACCACTCCTGCTCGGCCACCCTCAACTGCTGAAGGACGTGAAAATACTTCAGACAGTCAGGGCTAGGAGGGCTGGAATGAGGACAGCAAATGTAACCCAAATCTTTAAAAAGGGAAAGAGGGAAGAACCAGGTAACTACAGACCGGTCAGCCTCACCTCCATCCCAGCACAGGTGATGGAACAATTTGTACTAGAGGCTGTTTCCGGGCACATCAAGGACAGGAGGGTCATTAGGGACAGTCAGCATGGCTTCACAAAAGGGAAAGTCATGCTTGACCAACCTGATAGCCTTTGATGAGGGCGTAACCAGGTGGATGGATGATGGCAGAGCCGTGGATGTCATCTATCTTGACTTAAGAAAGGCATTTTACATGGTCTCTCACAGCATCCTCGCAGCCAAACTGAGGCAGTGTGGCCTGGATTTTCGGGTAGTGAGGTGGATTGTAAACTGGCTACAGGGTAGAAGTCAGAGAGTGGTGGTCAATGGGACAGAGTCTAGTTGGAGGCCTGTATCTAGTGGAGTGCCCCAGGGGTCGGTACTGGGACCACTCCTGTTCAATCAATTCATTGATGACTTGGATGAGGGATTGGCATGCACTGTCAGCAAGTTTGCTGANCTGCTCTGGTGAGTCCACACCTTGAATATTGTGTCCAGTTCTGGGCTCCTCAGTTCTAGAGGGATGTGGAGCTGCTGGAGAGAGTTCAGCATAGGGCAATGATGATGATGAAGGAGGTCGAGCACCTCCCTTAGGAGGACAGGCTGAGGGAGCTGGGTCTCTTGAGCTTGGAGAAGAGGAGGCTGAGGGGTGACCTCATTAATGTCTATAAATATGTGAGGGGTGGGTGTCAGGAGGATGGAACTGGGCTGTTCTCGGTGTCATGCAGTGATAGGACGAGGGTTGTGAGCTGGAACATAGAAGGTTCCACATCAACCTGAGAAGGAACCACTTCTTCACAGTGAGGGTGACAGAGCACTGGTACAGGCTGCCCAGGGGGGTTGTGGAGTCTCCTTCACTGGAGACGTTTAAAACCTGCCTGGATGTGTTCCTATGTGACTTGGTCTAGGTGATACTGCTGTGGCAGGGGGATTGGACTGGATGATCTCGAGGTCCCTTCCAATCCGTAGTGATTCTATGGTTCTATGAATCAGCACCAGCAGGGCACAGAGCAGTAACAAACCAAACAAATCTATTCAAAATGCCACTGAAGCAAATGGAAGACTTCGAAACCACCCCGAGAAGGGAAGGCTGTTTAGAAGCACCTGGACAGGTTACCTGGTTCTCTGAGAAAAACCATTGGATAAGTTATTTAGACTGTTCTGCACACATCAGAGTTTATGAACTCCAACCTCACTGCAATCTCCACACGCTCTCACTGTTGGAAGGTCATTGAATCATTAGGGTTTGGAATGGACCTCGAAAGATCATCTAGTCCAATAAAGATCATCTAGTCTTTGTAGGTGAGAGCACACTGGTGTGTCTGGAATTCAGGCCTGAGGAAGGCATTTGGAAGAAAAGCCAGTCTGATGCAAAAGGGAAGAGAAAACCTATCTGAGAACCACCAGAAGTAGCTACACACGAGCACAAAGGTAAGAAGGATCTAACAGAGACATATGGTGAGTTGCCCTTAGAAACAGCTTTTTATCTTTTGGCTTAGAACCAGGCTCCATCCTGTAAAATTAGCAACAACTCAGACAAGACACAGGCAGGTAAGATGGGAAGGATCCAACACTTCAGATTTCTAGGGCAGAAGTGAAGCAGAGGCTGATGACCTGAAAGGTTAACTGTTCATTAGCAGAAACACTGCATAAGCTGAACTACCAATGTAAAGGGCTCCTGTGTTCAACTAGTTGTAAGTGTCCTGAAAAAGAGACTCAGAGAAGTGACACAGGGAGGAAGCACCTGCCCTGGGGGGAAGGCATGAAGTCAGCAGAAACGTCCAGTGGCCAGGGCAGGGTCAGGCATCAGGAGGACAGTGTGATGTTCACCTCACGTTCACACCAAGGCCCCAAAAGCCCTTCTCTCTGAGCATGTGGAGTGTGAAGTGGGTGCAGTACCTTTTTAATTAGGAGTGAGTAGCTGAGCTGCCAATCAGCTTCCAGACCAAAACCACAACTTGCTAAATAACTAACACGCTAATTGCAAGGGTTTCACTGTGCAAACACGTGGCTGCCCTCACACACTTGGTGAGTGACCACTTAGCTTCTGGCTCTCCACAGACCTTCCATGAGGAAACACCTTGGCTCTGGGTGTGGACGGGCTCTTTGCAGACCAGGCAAAAGAATCCAGATTGTTGGGGTAACAAAGACACGCCCTGCCTGCATAAACCAACTACCACCTGTAGCTTGGACGCTGCAGGCGACCCTGTGTCAGTCACCATCACCAGGTGCCAGAAGGGACAGCCAGACACAAAGGGTACTGAACAGCCCTCACGCAGGAAACAAGCGGCCAGACCAGGACTCACTTGGCAAAGAGCTGACTGAAGGTCTGTGTGACTCTGGGGCACAAAACTGACACGAGCACAGTGAGCAGATGTTAACTGCCGCGTGACCTCCTGCTGAAGAAGCAAAAAGCCCCCTGGAGTACAGGGCTTCAAACTGAACAAGTTCAAAAAACACTACTAAGTAAACATTCAGTTTGTACCACGTGGCTCAGCCAGGGAGGATTCTAATTAAGCTCTAAACATGACGAAATGAACACGAACACATCTGACTCAGATGCCTGCACACAGGACTGGAATGATGAGGAGACTCTGCTGGCTTCCCTGCTCCTACATCCCTCTAAAGCACAGGCTAAGGGCCCAGACTGACACTACTGACTTGTGACACGTTGTGAGGGATGTCTGTAGCTCCACAGTGCCTGCAGCCCTGCTCAAGGAGCAGAAACAGCAGTCCAGGCAGTGCTGCATGGCGCTTTACATCATGAAGTCCCTGGCAGCTAAGGTTATGAAATCAAATGAGGACACACAGGAACACACAGGAAAAGATGCCAATGCCCTGTGGAGACAAAACAGGGCTTTATGAAGCTTTTCAAAGGGAAGCAGAACGTTTGCTAGGAAAGACCTCACTCGGGCAATTAACAGTAAACCTGAGGGTTACCTGGTTGAGGAAGCACTGGTGTTTTTATGTAACTCAAACCACACTAGAGGCTTCAGTATCAAGAAGTGACTCTCCAAGCCTCACAGCCAGCCAGAGTGGAAGAAAAGGAGATCCTCTGCATAAGAGCAGAGAGCAGCAAGAAGCTTCAAAGCTGCTCTCAGCCAAGAAATGAGATAAATTTCCCAAACCAGCACGACTGACTGCTGCAGAGACAGCCCAGCAGACAAGAAGCCTGCGTCAGAACCCGCTCTGCACAGCACAACCAGACTAACTTGCATGAAACCCTGGCAGAAGCAGTTTTAAGGAGCCCACAATGAATCAGGGATGTGCAAACCCCAAAACAAACTCTGCTGGCCTTTGCCTTCCAACAGCTTTACTTCTCCTCTAGCTTCATCTAAAAACTCAGCACATTTGAAATGCACCTAAGCGAAGAACTGAAGTGACAGCCACATCTCACAGAAAAGGATGTTCTCGGCGTTCTCCTCCAGCTAACCCCAGTTTCCCCTTTAGCTTTCCAGAAGACTGATGTAAAACTTCAGCTTCCTTTTAGGAAGAACAGGCAGCTCATGAAAATCATCAGTTCATCAGATAAACGTGTAAAAACACCGGCACCTCCCATTTTATTAATCTCTTCTGAGGGAAATGTGCAGCAACTGCTTCTACAGCCCTCTCAGGGTTTTTTGGTTTGGGCTGAGCTTTTGGGTTTGGCTTGTTGTGGTTTTTCTTGCTTTGAGAATGCAAGTGCAGAGAGGCTGTGACACTGCCCACGACATTAAAAAGGGTCCCGAGTTCCTGCACCAAAGCAAATCCTCAAAGACCCAGAACAGCCAAACACAACTGGATTTAAAAGAGAAACTCATTACAGAAGTACTGATGCTCTGTGTTCCTGCATCTGCTGCTTCCCACTCCACCCTGGGAAGCAAAGGGTTTAAACTGTAAAGACCGAGTTTAGGTTGAACTTGAGAGGCTGTCTCAGCACCTTCCCAGCACCTCTACATCACAGCAGCCATTAAAGTTGCCAGTCTGTGGGAACTTCCCTGCCACCACCACCACCACCACCACCACAGTGAATCTTACAACCGAAAATACCAACCACAATCACATGAACATTTGGTCTTATCGGGGTCTCGCATCACTTGTGATGCTCTGACTTGCACCTCACTCATTCAGGCTACTCCAGAGGCCAGTTAAGACAGGTCGTAACACCACCACACACTTATCTCCCACTCCCTAAACTGCACCTCCCTCATCCATAAAACCACCTGCCCAGAGAACACACCACCATCCTCCTTCTCTTCCCCATGCAGCCTTCCCCACCCAGCACCCAAAAGAGATGACAAGGGGCCCCAAGCAAACTGCAGTCGTGACAATCAAACCCCCCAAACCACCTCCACCCAGGTGCACAGCAGACACCATGCTGCCAAAACAGACACGTCTACGTGAGATACAGGACTTCATCTGACCCCTACCTGATGTTATTTACGCAGTCCTCGTGGGCTTCAGAGAGCGTTTTGATGTGCTTTGAAGATATCGGGTCAAACAGTAGTACTTCGGTCTGTTCACAAGCAACAGTCAGCACCGACCTGCCGGGGAGAGAAGCACAGCAGAGACGTTTGTACTCGGTGCAAGACAGACACCAGCGTGCACCCAGCACACCTCCTGTCCTCACAGAACCAACACCACCGAGCCCAGCTGTACAGACACCAAACTGGAAGCGGCCTTTGTGCTCACCCGCTTTGCCTACCACACACCATACAAATCACACAGAAGGAAAAAAGCATCTCCTTTCATTCTGGAGTCAAGTTCTCTCCTTTCTGAGAGACTGGGGCTCTTCTCCTGCCTGGCTGCTGGCAGGATTAACACACACCCAGCACATCTGCTGGACAAACCACATGGCTGGGCATGAGACCTACGGCGCTGTCCACGTGAGGACATCTGCCCAATGCTGCAGGAACCAGAGGGGAAAAAAAACAGACGAGAGCACCCAGAAAGTGCAAAGGCCTCTGCTCTGAAATTCTATCGCAGCTTCGTCTGTCCACATCAGGGCATCCATCTGTCAGTCCCCTTCCGGGGAGTCCTGAGATCCTGTGGCTGGCTTTTGAAGTGTCAGGTGGCCAGCAGAAGTGCCCTGGTCTGACAGAGGCTGTACCAACCAGCCTGCTCACTGCACTGACCTCATTAAAGAAAACAGCTCAGGGCAACAACTTCCCCGAACCCTGTTGCTCAGCTCCTGCAAGGATACTCCCCGCTACAGCTCCATTTCCCAGCACGCAGCCACGGAGCTCCTCAGCGTGAGGACACGCCATCATCACAGAGAAAGCTGACGGGATAAGTAGTGAAGCGACCTCCACAAAGGCTCAGCCCAATAACCCTGGGCAGGCCAGCAGCGCTAGCGCAGAGCACGCCACTCATCTTGGGTCCCTGTCACATTCAGGAGTTCATGGATTTGCTGGGTCAAATTAAGGACACTAACAGCGCAAGTCATCAGTCATCAGTTCTGTACTGCATTCAGTACAGCCACCCAGTACCAGACTGAGAAAGCACAGAAATCAACAAAGTTACCAGATGTCCAACTCGGAGAGCAGAGAAAAGAGAAGACAGAAGGCAGAGGTTAGATCACCACTCTGGACTGCTCTGGCCTCCCCTTTGCTTCCTGGCTCCACAGATGTCCAGAAAACCCCCCAGTTTCTCTGTCTTCATACTGAAGAGTCTCAGCATAGTCAGCTTCATGGATGATGGTGGAGGTGGTGGTGGTGACAGATGATCAGTTCCTCTTCCCTGCCTCAGCTTCACATTTCCAGTGTCTCTGGCAGCCCTCCTGCCAGTTTCCTGGCATGGCCACAGGTTGGGGGTGGGTCTCATGGCCATGCTGATCCATTCAAACCTTTTCTTTTATCCCTGCTGCAAGGGCTGTTTCTCTTCACTTCCAACAGTACGGGGGACTTTCTTCTCACGGTCTTACACAAAACACTGGCGAGTAAGTCCTTGATAGATCACGTTCCCACTGCCCAAGCAGATCTTGCTAATGAGAGAGCTGCTTCTCAGGGCCTGCTTGTTCTGCTCCCACTGCAGAGTACTTGTATCTTTGCTAGGGGCAGGGCCTCTCTTGTCCTAACCACTTACAAGTTATCTTCTGTTAGTTTGCAGACAACTGATACTCCATTTGCTCACAATCGTTTGAGCCATCTCACCTGTTGCAAGCCAGTCTTGACAGTCACCCAAGCAAGGAGGAGCACCTCCTCAAGGGCAGCACACAGAGCCCAAGGGTATGGATTCCCACTGCAGCTTTGAGGAGCCAGAAGCTGACAGACGACGCAAGGAACAGGGGCACAGCACCACTAACCATGGTTCGTTCCCCTGAGAGGCTGCACGGAGGTCTCCACCACACAGGAGAGGCTGGACAGCATGGGTCAGTGACTGCAGGGAATCGTGCGTAAGCGAGCATGGTTTGGCATGTTCCACCTAGTACTAACGCATCTAAGGTTCAGCATGACGGTCCTACCCTATGCCCAACACCACCTGTGGTCCCCTGGGCCAAGTGGGGCAGCCATAAGAGAAAACTTCTTCCCAGTGAGGGTGACGGAGCACTGGAACAGGCTGCCCAGGGCAGTTGCGGCATCTCCTTCACCGGAGACATTTAAGACCTGCCTGGACGCATTCCTCTGTGGCTTGGTCTAGATGATCCTGCTGTAGCAAGGGGACTGGACTAGATGATCTTCGGCTGTCCCTTCCAATTACTAATGATTCTATCTGAAGTACCACAGTATCACAGGATTACCAAGGTTGGAAGAGCCCTCATGGATCATCAAGTCCAACCTGTTACCACAGAGCTCATGGAACCAAGTGCCACGTCCAATCCTGCCTTGAACAGCTCCAGGGATGGCGACCACCACCTCCCTGGGCAGGCCATTCCAGTGGCCAATGACTCTCTCTACCAGATCCACAGATGGCCCTTTGATGCAAGAACTTCTGTGCTGGGTTTGTTTCTGGATAGGTCAAGCCTCTGACTTATCTTACAATGCAACCTCACATGCATCGGGCACAAGGGGGGAAAATCAAATTATTTGTTCAAGTTTGTGGCAGAAGATGTAATCTAAAATCACGGCCTGGTGCTGCTGTGACTGCAGCAGACACCATCTGCACCAGTAGAGAACACTCACATGCAGGTATTTTCCAACCCACTCACTGCAGCTAAGCAATTCCACCACCACATACAGCAGAGAGGAAACTCTGCCTCAGGAACCTTCATGTTCTCACCTGAGAACAGCTTTGGTACTTTCTGCAGCTTAAGTCTGTCCTCTTAGAAAACGTAGGAACTTTGAAAACTGTGCTGTAGAGCACAGCACAGCGAGACTGACGTGAGCTCAGGTGCTCACAGACACCAGGACTCTGTTCTGATGAAAATGGAACAGCTGACACGAAGCGTAACAGGAGTTCCAAGCCTGACAGTGCAAAAGGACAATGCTGCTGAGATCGCCCACAGCGATGCCCTTCTGACAAGGAAACGTCACCTACAAAAGTGCCATAAAACACGTAGATGCACATGCAATGCATGTAATGTGCAAGCACACGTCAAACAAGCTTCAGGCTGAGTTTGCAGGGCTCCTGCTGTGCTCGCCGCTCTGACCGCGCTGTCATACAAGGCTGCTGCAGAACACGTTCCAGCCGTGTCCCTGCAGCCCCACAGAACCACACCGGGCCCTTCATGGATACAGAAGCGAGTGGAAAAGACTCTCCCGGTATCACAGCGGCCTTTGCCGAGCACACGAACGCTTCCAACACTACCCTCTCCAACCCGCAGCCCGCCGGCCTCTCCGCCGCAGCCGCCGCACTAGGCCCGGAGGAGCGGCCGGCCAGCCGCCGCGCTCCCACCCGCNGCAGCAGGGTCCCCTACCCGTCAGGCGAGTGCTCGAGGTTGAAGACGGCGCCGTGCGTGCGGGTGCTGAGGTACACGGAGTCGGCGGGCTGGATGGAGCCGTACAGCCCGGTCATGGCGCCGAAGGTGTCCCGCGCGGGGTCCACGGCGGCGCTGCGGCCCAGACAGCGCCCGCGCAGCCACCCGAACAGGCTGGCACCCCCCGGCAGAACCCGCAGGGAGGCGGGCGGCGGCAGCGGCGGGTCCATGGGGCCGCCGCCGCGCTCTTCCCGCGGCGCCT
>VXBP01004349.1:13893-28936 GCA_013400115.1 Rhinopomastus cyanomelas
GGGTGTCTTGCAAAACCTAGGGTACTCTTTCTTCAGCTCCCCCATCCGATGCTCTGAGGGAGCCCGGGGGCGAGTGGCTGGAGCTCAGGGGTCGGAGCTCAGCTCTATTCCCGATCGGTGTGTGGTGGCTGTGAGTCTGGGACCAGCTGTTCCCTGCTGCTTCAGTGGATTCTTTGGACTGGGACCCCTGTGGGGGTACCCCGAGTGTTTGGATGCTGCTAGGTGGGGAAATACTGGATGTAGGTGCTAATGAGCTGCAACCCCATGCGCTTTGGTCACAACAACCCCCAGCAACTCCAGGCTGGGAGCAGTGAGGCTGGAGAGCTGCCTGGGGGAAAAGGACTTGGGGATGTTGGGTGACAGCCAGCTGAACAGGAGCCAGCAGGGTGCCTAGAGGGCAAAAAAAGCCAACAGCATCCTGGCCTGGATTAGGAATGGGGAACCAGCAGGAGGAGGGAGGTGGTGGTGCCCCTGTAGTTCTGCACAGGTGAGACCCCCACCTTGAGTGCTGGGGCCAGTTCTGGGTGCCACAGGATCAGAACAACGTTGAGGGGCTGGAGTAGGGCCAGAGAAGGGCAACAAGGCTGGGGAGAGGCTGGAGAACAGTGACTGGGAAGAGCAGCTGAGGGAACTGAGGTTATTGAGTCTGGAGAAGGCTGAGAGGAGCCCTCACTGCTCTCTACAGCTCCCTAACAGGAGGTTGAAGTGAGGCTGGGGCTGCTCTCTGCTCCCATATTCCTGATGATAGATATGGGGAAATGGCCTCAAGTTGCATCAGGGGAGGGTTAGACTGGACCTGAGGAAGAAGTTCTTTGCTGGGAGAGCTGTTGGGCCCTGGAACAGGCTGCCCAAGGAGAGGGTGGAGTCCCCATCCCTGGAGGGGTTTAAAAACCAAGTAGCTGGAGCCCTTGAGGCCCTGGTCTGGGGATTAGGGAGCTGTTGGGATGAGGGCTGGACTCCATGATCCTAGGGCTCCTTCACAGCTAGGGTGATTCCGTGACCCCCTGTGGGGTTGGAGCTGCAGGAGCCTGTGGGCAAAGGGCAGCTCTGTGGCAACTCAGTCCTCAGTGGGGTTGAAGGTGCCATTTCTGCACCCCAAGAACCCTCCGCTAGCCCTTTGTGTGGGGAAGAGCAGCAGGGCAGTGCCCCCAGGAGCTGCACAACACCCCATCCCCTCTTTGTGGGGTGGAGAAACACAATTGGAACCTGAGGTAATTTTGTCAAAGCTGAGGACTCCAAGCTGGGGGGCTCCATCCTCCTCCCCTGTTAGCGTCTAGAGGGTCCTGGTGGGGTCTTTGTGCCCTGCTATGGGGTTGATCTGTGCTGGATGGAGCCTCCTGATCTTTCTGCCTCCTCTAGCTCTGCTGCAGCTTTCACTGGCCCGAGATAAGGGCCTGATTGCTTCGAGGAAGTGACTGCTTGTTGCTGCCCGGCGCTGCTTTCCCAGCCTTGACCACAGCGGGGAAGGAGGCGGTGGAGGTGGGGCAGTGGGGGCTGGGGGTGCGAAGGGCAGCCGCTCCTTTTTCACTACCCTTGTTTTCCTGTTGCAGAGCTTCCTGCTTCCCCGCTCGTAGCCTCTTCCCACGACCCTCTCCTTCCTCAACTCTCTTCTCTTTCCACCCCCCCCACCTCCTTCTCCCCCTTCTTGGCCCCCCTCCCCCTTCTCCTCCTTCTCCTAGAACACACCCCCCCCGCCTCCTCCTTCTTCTTGGACCCTCCCTCCTCCACCTTCTCTTTCTTCTTTGGACCCCTTTCTTTGTTGAGGCACTAATTCTCCTTCAATCCCCTTCTTCTTGGTTGCTGCTTTGGGGAGAAGAGGGCTGCAACCCCGGGGGGGATCTGAACATCCTTTTGTGGTAGGGGGGGGCAGCTCTGCCCACCCTGGGCTGTCTCTGCTCCCCCCCAACTGCCTGTGGCCTCTAAGGACTGGGTTTGGGCCTGGACAGGGTTGTGCTCTAACTCTTCTCTTGACTGTGGGGTGACTGTTGGCCCCATTTGCTGCTGTGGGCAGGGTGTGAGCAGGGGAATCATTGAGGCTGGAAGAGACCTCCCAGCTCCCCCAGTCCAACCATCACCCCAACTGCACCGTGGCCACCAAACCCTGTCCCCAAGGGCCACAGCCACTGGATGTTTGACTCCCCCTGCTCCCTGGGCAGCCTATTCCAACCCCTGAGCACTTGTCCGGGATGAGATTTCTTCCCAGGGCCACCCTCACCCTCCCCGAGGCAGCTGAAAGCTGTTTCCTCTCGTCCTGGGGAGAAGAGACTGACCCCCACCTCTCTGCAGCCTCCTGTCCAGCAGTTGCAGACAGCAGTAGGGCCTCCCCTCAGCCTCCTCCTCTCCAGTTGAGCCCCCCCAGCTCCTTCAGCCTCTGCCCTCCAGCCTCACCCTCCCCTGGGCCAGCTGGAGGTGGATGTCTCTTGTCCTGTCCCTGGGGACTGAGGAGAAGAGACTGCCCCCCATCTGTCTCCACCCTCCTGTCAGGGAATAAGGTGTCCCCTCATCCTCTGTCTCTCCAGACCAACCCCAAGCAGAGATGGCCTCAGCCTCCTGCCCCAGCTCCATCCTCTCACGTGGGCAGCCTCAGTTTTCCTCATCTCGTGTGAGGGGCTGCGGCAGCCAGCAAGGAGGAGCCGCAGCAGCAGAGTGGGGTCTCTGTCCCCGTGCCAGGGCCAGCACCTCAGTGGCCGCAGGGCAGGGCTGGCTAACAACCTCTTTGTCCCCGAACCGCAGGTCGGAGGGTCAGACCAGAGGGGCTGTTGAGCTTCTGTGCCCTGCCCAGGGCCCACCCTGCCCTCGGCGGCGATGGAGTACGTGGTAAGGACCTCGGTGGAGGGCCAGCTGGCTTCGGTGGTGGATCCTGCCTCCTCTCTCTCCCCGCTGGCAGGGCTCCCCCACCCCAGCAGCCCCCTGCCCAGGGCTCCTCTGCTGAGCAGCCACGTAGGGACTCGGAGACGTTGTTGTGAGTCTGCGGGGGAGAGGCAGCTCGTGGGCGAATTGGAGCGGTTTGATTTGCTTCCTCCTCGGTGCTGCAGGCTTAGAGGTGGCTCCTGTGCGGCCAGGAGCCACCTGGGGGGGTCTGGTGGCCCAGGCCAGGGGTGGACGTACGTGCAGGCTGCTTGTTCCTCACTGCCAAACCGCTGGTGACTTCCAGGTGTCTGAGTCAGCTCCCAGTTTGTGCTTCCTGGGAGGATGTCGGCCGCCGGCCTGGAAGCAGCCCCAGCAGCACCCCCCTCCCCGCCTCTGCTCCTCGTCCTCGCCCCTGCGCCTGGCTGTGACACCGGGAAGTTGCCCTCATCCCTTGTCCTGCCCTGTGTTTGGGGAGGGTCTGGCCTGTCTGTTGCCTCTCACGGGCGTCAGGATGCGGCCCCACAGCTTACTGGGTGCTACTGGTCTGGCTGCTCTGTTTGCCAGGTCAACTCTGGACTGTCCTGGGGGAAGAGGCTACAGGATAGGGCTCAGAAGAGGGTCTGACCTGTCTGTGGGCTCTCAGGGGGGTCAGGGTGAGTCTCACAGCTTACTGGGGGCTACTGGTCTGGCTGCTCTGTTTGCCAGGATCCCGTGGCCCATCTGGGGTGATGAGGAGACCCCATGCTGTTCCCTCCAGGACTCCAGTACCCATCTAGAGTGGTGGGGAGGGGGTGAGAAGACCCCCTGCCCCATGCAGTTCTCTCCAGGACCCCATTGCCTATCAGGGTGGTGGGAAGGGAGTGAGAAGGCCCCCTGCCCCATTCCTCTGGGACCCCATTGCCCATTGGGGTGGAGGGAACAGGGTCAGGAGACCCCCTGCTCCATGCAGTTCCCTCTGGGACCCCATTACTCATCGGGGTGGTGGGAGGGGGTTGTGAAGACCCCCTGCCCCATGCAGTTCCCTCCTCCTCTTACCCTGGGGCAGCGCCAGGGCTCTTCCTGGCTCCCAGAGCCGGGGTTTCCTGCTTTTCTTTGGAGCTGCTGGCGGCCACCGGGGAGGTCGCCGTGGCCAGGGGGCCCCTGGTGGGGACAGAGGAGCTTCGAGGGACAGCGGCCGCCGCCACCGGGTGGGTTTGAGCCCCGGGGTGTGGGGGCTGCCCTGCTGGGCAGTGGGATGCTCTGGCCGTGGGATGAGAAGTGCGATGGACCCGCCGTCCTGTTGCCAGCTCCCTTGAACCATCCCTGGCCCAGCCTGGGACTGGGAGAGGGAGCTGGTGGTGCCCCAGTGTTGCCCAGTAGCAGCTGGGAGCAGGGAGACCCCCTCCTTTAGGGCTGGATCCCACCTGCTTGCACCTCGGCAGATGGGGTTTGTGCCTGGATGGCCCTGATCTGGGGGGGGACCCCAAACCCCTGCTCTAGCTGCAGGGTGACCCCAATTCCCTGCTGCTGCTCTGAGGTGACCCCAAATCCTTGTTCTAGCTGTGGGATGACTGCAAATCCCTGCTGCAGGGTGATCTCAAATCCCTACTTCAGTGGGGTGACCCCAAATCCCTGCTCTAGCAGCAGGGTGCCCCCAAATCCCTGTTACAGTAGGATGATCCCAGAACCCTACTGTAGCTGCAGGGTGACCCCAATTCCATGCTCTACCTGCAGGGTGACCCCAAATCCCCACTGCAGGGTGATCCAAATTCCCCACTACAGCTGTGAGGTGACCCCAAATCCCTGCTGCATCAGGGTGACCCCAATTCCCTGCTTCAATGAGGTGACCTCAAATCTCTGCTCCAGCAGGATGACCCCAAATCCTTGCTGTAGCTGTGGGGGTGTCCCCAGATCCCTGCTTCACCTTGCTCTCTCTGTGGGGTGACCCCACACCCTCGCTGTAAGCTGCAGGATGACCCCAAATCCCTCCCTGTTCTAGCCATGGGGTCCCCCCAAACCCTCAGAGAGGAGCAGACCTCTCTCCGCCCCCCTGAAGCTACTGAGGCAAAGGCTGTGGACAGGAAACCCCACCCCAGTTCCCCCCAGCTTGTCAGCACTGGGAGAACTGGGAAGAATCACCTCCAGCAGCGGAAGGGGCTGCCCCCCCCAGCTCCCGCTGGCTCCGCCCGTGACCTTGATTTTTCTGCTCCAGATCCTGGCGGTGCCCACCCCTCGCCCCTCCTGTCTGCTCGCCAGCCCCGCAGCCCCTTCCCTGCTGCCCATGAGTCAGCAGCCCCGCAGCAGCGATTAGCAGCCGCCGTCTCCCCGCCGCAGCCCAACACCTGTGTCCTGCGACCGGGCCAACCCCTCGAGGGGCCGCTTGCCACCGGCACCTGGCTGTGGGGAGCGCTGGGTGCCCCAGAAGGGATCTGGATGGCGCTGGGCTGGGCTGGGCTCGGAGGAGCTTGCGGGCGCTAGCCGCTTGGGCTCCGAGCTGTCATTTCTTTTTTCCCCTCTCCCTGCTGGACTTCCTGCCGCTGGGGCACGGTGGCCACTTCCAGCCTGGGCTGAGGACAATGGGATTTATGGCTGTGGGGCTCCAGCACCTCCGGGCTGAGGGCTGGGTGCTCTGAGCCCACTCTCTTTTCTCCTGCACCTGGGTGTTGCCACCACCCCCTTTTCGGTAGCCAGAGCTCTGGACCTGCTGGGATCAGCTCTACTAGCCAGGGCCATGCAGGGTCGGGGTGGAGCCACCGTGGGGTTTGGCTGTGGGTTCTGCTTAGGAGCCGCTTGGCCGGCGCTCCGATGCTCCGTGGGGTCCCCGTGAGACCCGCCCTGCACCCCGCTGCGAGGCCACTTGTTGCCTCGGGCTACCATGGATCTCCTACAGAAGAGCAAATACAGCCACCTGCGGAATGAGCCTGGCTCCTCGCTGGAGGAGGCTGGGGGCGCTCCGGGGGGCTCGGCTGCTCCGGCAGAGCCCCTGGCGGCCGCGGGGTCGCTGCCCGGCTCCTCGTCCTCCTCTTCCCTCGGCCCTCTGCTGCCCGACCCCGACGACAGCCCCACGACTCTCTGCTCCTTCTTCCCCAACCTGAAGCTCTCGAGCCCTTCCAGCCTCTTGAACCTTCGGGGCTCCTCAACCGGCAGCAGCAGCGGCCCGGGGGAGGCGTTGGCGTCGCTGGGGGGTGCCGGTGGTAGCCTCGGTTCAGCGGGGCCCCCCCTTGCTGTGTCCCCCCAGGATATGAACAAGCTGAGCTGCGGCAAGAAGACGCGGGTGGAAGGTGGCCAGCTCGGGGGGGACGAATGGACCCGCCACGGCAGCTTCGTCAATAAACCCACCCGTGGCTGGCTGCACCCCGACGACAAGGTCATGGGCCCTGGGGTCTCCTACCACGTCCGGGTGAGTGCTGGGGGGTGTTTGGGGACCCCCTGGGGGGGCATCTGGGGAGTCCCTGGTAGCCCTCTTGGGGGTAGGGCCCTTGGGGAGGTCACAGGGGGGCATTTGGACCACCAGGGAGGTCATGGGCGGTGTTTAGGGACCCCCTGGTACCCTTCTTGGTGGAAGGACCCCCGAGGAGGTCACGGGGGAGGCATTCAGGATCCCCAGGGAGGTCATAGGGAGGCACTGGAGACTTAGGAAAATCATGGGCAGGCATTTGATGACCTCCCTGGGGGGTCCTGGAGGGCTTTTAGGGATCCTCTCGGGGGGGGGGCATTTGCCAACCCCAAGAAGGTCACAGGGACTATTTGAAACTCTGGGGAAGTCACTGAGGGCATTTGGGAACTCCAGGGAGGTCACGGGGGGCATTTGGGGACCCCCAGTATGATCCTTGGAGATGGCCATTGGGCAGTGGGACCCCTGGTGAGGTCACTGAGGCTACTTGGGGACCCCAGAGAGGCCATGGGGGGCTTTTGGGACCTCCTGGTGCTATCCTTGGTGGGAGAACACCCGGGGAGATCACGGAGGGGCATCTGGGGACCCCCGGGGATTCAACTTGGAGGTCGGACCCTCAGAAAGGTCATGGGAGGGGGGAATTGGGGACCCCCAAGTACTCTCCTTGGAGGTGACCCGTGGGCAGTGGGATCCCTTGGGGGGAAGTGTGGGGGGGGGCTGTGTGGGGGGCAGCCCCCCAGCGGGACCTGACCCCTCTCTCTTCCCCCAGTACATGGGCTGTGTGGAGGTGCTGCAGTCCATGAGGGCTCTAGATTTCAACACCAGGACTCAGGTCACCAGGTGAGCTCCTAGGGGCAGTGGTGTGGGGTCTGAGCCCTGTTTGGGGGGGTGTCTGAGCCCCTCTGCAACCCCCTGCAGGTGTGGGGGACTTCTTACGGGGCCCTGCAGCCCCATCAGCTACTGGTGCCACTCTCTGGAGACCCCCAGCTGATGCTGCCCAGGGGCTTCCCCTTTGTCCCCCTGTTGTGGGCTGGGCCCTGTGTCCCCAGTCCCACAGCTCTGGGGTGGGGGGGGGTTAAAGAGGACTGGACCCCCTGTGGGCCCCCCAAATTGGTGAGGGCCTCTAACACCCCACTCTGCACCCCGCAGGGAGGCCATTGGACTGGTGTGTGAAGCTGTGCCCGGTGCCAAGGGGGCAGTGAGGAGAAGGAAGGTGAGACTGGGCTGAGGAGAGCTGCTGTGGGGTGGAGGGTGGCAGGGAGGGGCTTGTGGCTGCAGGATCCCTAACCCATCAGCAGTGGGGAAACTGAGGCACAGAGCAGCAGTGGGGTTGAGTAGGGTGAGGCTAGACCCAACCCTGTGGATGAACTCAACCCCACAGAGACCCAACCCTCATCCCCCTTTCCCTACCCTGACCCTTTAACTGAGGCTCAGAGCAGCAGCAGTGGCCAATACCAGAGTGGTGGCTTCAGCCAAGGCTTTGGGCTCGCAGATACCAACCCCACAGCCTTCACCCAGTCAAATCCTCCAGTCCAGCTCCCCACCCTACAACCCCTACCCCAGCTCCTCAAACCCCCCCCTGCTGCAGGGAGGATGTTGCCTCCCTGGGCAGCCCCTGTTCCAAGGCCTCTCCACTCCTCAGCTCCAGCCTGACCCTCCCCTACCACCCCCGACCCCATCTCCTCTGCTCCTCTCTCCAGTCCCTGGGGCGAACAGGCCAACCCCCCTCACTGCACCCTCCCTTCACGTCCAACCTCCATCTCCTCTCTTCAAGGCTGGATCCCTTCCCCTCTCACTAGCCCCCGTGGAAAAAGCCCTCCCCCAGGTCTCTTGTAGCCCCCTTCAGAGTTCGGGAAGCTGCTCGAAGGTCACTGGGAGCCTCCTCTGCTCCAGGCTGAGCAACCCCAGCTCCCTCAGAGGGGGGGTGCTCCAGCCCTCTGGTCATGCCAGTTGCTCTCCTCTGGACCTCCTCCAGGAGCCAGGACGAGAGGGCAGGGCCTGAGGCTGCCAGGGGAGGGTTAGGTTAGATGTTAGGAAGCTCTGTGGGGCTCTGTGAGGGCTCTGTGGCAGAGGGTTAGGTTGGAGGTTTGGAAGCCCTTCCTCCTGGAAAGGGGGACCAGAGCCTGGACTGGGCTGCCCAGGACTGTAGGGGAGTCCCCATCCCTGGAGGGGTTGAAGGGTGGCCTGGCTGTGGCCCTGAGTGCCCTGCTCTGGCTGATGGGGAGCTGCTGGGCTGAGCTCAGGGGGCTTCTCCAGCCTCAGTGATCCTGGAATCCAGGATGCAGCCATCCAGCCAGCTCCTACCCAGCGAGTTCTCCATCCAGGGGGTCCAGAGTGCTGTGTGGGGCAGCGCCCAGGGCTTTGCACAGGCCCAGGCACACGATGGGTGTTGCTCTGCCTTTGTCCACTGAGGCTGTGACCCCATTGTAATCAGTCAGGCAGGACCCAGCCCAGCTCCCACCCCTCCCTGAGGGGCCCCTTCCTCATTCTGCTCCCTCCTCCAGCCCTGTGGCCGCTCCCTCAACTCCATCCTGGGCAAGAGCAACCTCAAGTTTGCAGGGATGCCCATCACCCTCACCATCTCCACCAGCAGCCTCAACCTCATGGCTTCCGACTGCAAACAGGTGAGAGGAAAGGGGATGAGCAGGAATCCTCCTCTCCTACTCCCCTAAAGGGCTATCTGGGGGGTCTGGGTGACTTGCTGGGTGCCCACATCCCCCAGTCATTTGTGGGGAAGAGGGTGGAGTGATGTTTCCCCCCCAACCCATCCTTTGTCCTGGAGACTTTGATCCAAATCTTCCCCCCTGGGGTTGGTTTTGATCCCCCTGTGGTGTCCCAGTACCCCTGTGGTGCCCCAGGGCTTTGGTTGGTGGCCTGTGGCCCCTTAACAAGGGCTCTGGGGGCTTGTGAGCTGCTGGGCTGGGCACAGAAGCCCAACAAAGCCTCTGCCTTGCAGATCATTGCCAACCACCACATGCAGTCCATCTCCTTCGCTTCTGGGGGAGACCCGGTGAGTTTGGGGGGCCCTCAGCCACGGAGGGGGTACCCTGTGGTAGAGGACCAGTAGGGTCCTCACCCCACAGTCCCGGGAGCCCTCCCTCTCTCACCACCAGCATCTCCCTCCCCTCCTCAGGACACGGCTGAGTACGTTGCCTACGTTGCCAAAGACCCCGTCAACCAGAGAGGTGAGGCACGTGCCCAGCAGGGTCGGGGAGGCACTGGGTGCCCTACTGGGCAAGCTGGAGGGGGTTCCGAGCTCTGATCCCATGGTTCTCCTTCCTCCCCCTCCCCTCCCAGCCTGCCATATCCTGGAGTGCCCCGAGGGCCTGGCGCAGGACGTGATCAGCACCATCGGCCAGGCGTTCGAGCTGCGCTTCAAGCAGTACCTGAAGAACCCCCCGAAGCTGGTGACACCCCACGACAGGTGAAATAGGGTCTTGGGGCTTGGAAAAGGGGTGGGGCTGCTCCCAGCTGCTCACCCATCCCTTCCTACACCCCTCCTCCCACTCAGGATGGCTGGGTTCGATGGCTCCGCTTGGGATGAGGAAGAGGAGGAAGCAGCCCCCGACCACCAGTACTACAATGATTTCCCTGGCAAGGAACCTCCCATCGGGGGGGTCGTGGATATGAGGCTGCGGGATGGGGCTGCTCAGACCCCCAATCACTTGGGGGCCACGCTGGTAAGTGTTCTGGGTGCATGGGGGACCCCAAGTGGGCTGCGGGTTCTTCACTTAGGGCTCTTCCACCGTGAGAGCCCCGCTGACTGCCCTGGAGGTGGGGTGGAGATGGTGGTAGGGCTCACCCTCTCCCCTCAGCACCCTCCTCTCCTCCCCAGCACCCTGCTCCCCTTAGTACCTTCCCCTCCAGCAGGGTCAGGGAGCTCTCCTCCTCAGCACTCTCCTCTCCTGTCCCTGCAGCCCGTGGGCCAGTCGTCCAGCGGGGACTACGACCCTCGGAAGCAGCAGGGCCCTGCCCAAGGTAACTGGACGGTGCAGGGGCCGGTCTCCGGCTGCCCCGAGCGGGTGCTGCTGTTGGGGCTGAGGCAGCCTGCACCCTGCTCTGACCCTGGGGCCTTTCTCTCTTGCAGGGAGAGAGAAGTACCCAGCCCCAGCGGGACCCTCTGGCCGCACAGACCTCTTTGATGACCCCTCTTACGTCAACGTGCAGAACATGGACAAGAGCCGCCAGGTGGTGGCCACCAGCCCCCCAGTGACAGCCAACGGCGGCACCCAGCAGCGAGACCTCTTCGATATGAGTGAGTGGGACGGTGGCTGCTGCCCTAGGGGGGTCCGTGCTGCGCTGGGGACGTGGGGGGCTCTGAGGGTGTTGATCATAGGGTCATCCTGGCTGCAAAGTTGCTCCAGGGTCATCAAAGCCAGCCATCATCCCAGAGCGGGGTCAGCGGGGCTGGAAGAGCTGCTCTGTGAGGAAGGGCTGGGAGACAGCTGGGTTTGTCTAGCCTTGGGAAGGCTCAAGGGGGGACCTCATCCTGCTCCTGACTCTGTCCCAGAGCCCTTTGAGGATGCCCTGCGGGTCCCCCCGGCCGTGCCCCCTGCCCAGGTGGTGGCCTCCATGGAGGAGCAGCTGCGGCGGGAGCCCTGGTACCACGGCAAGATGAACCGCAAGGAGGCCGAGAAGCTGCTCAAGATCAACGGAGACTTCCTGGTGCGGGAGAGCACCACCACCCGCGGCCAGTATGTGCTGACCGGGCTGCAGGGAGGGCAGCCCAAGCATCTGCTGCTCGTCGATCCTGAGGGAGTGGTGAGTCTGGGGATGGAGCTGAGGAGGGTGAATTGGACGGGTTCCGAGACCCACCGGGCGCTTCGGGCTTCCCTGCAGCCCCTCTGAGGTGCTTTGGGGCTCCCTCTGACCCCTCTGTGCAAGGTTGGGTTCTCCCTGCGACCCCGCTGAGGGAGATGGTTGGGACAGAGAGCCTGGTGGAGCAGGGGGTGAGCCTTGTGCTTTAGGGGGTGGTAGCGGGGGTGGGTGGGTTTGGCTTCCCCGTAGGGGATGTTGGCAGCCTCCTGAGCCTCTTGGTGGCCCCCCAGGTACGGACAAAGGACCACCGCTTCGAGAGCGTCAGCCACCTCATCAGTTACCACATGGACAATCACCTGCCCATCATCTCGGCCGGCAGTGAGCTCTGTCTGCAGCAGCCCGTGGAGAGGAGACTCTGAGCACCGGAGGGCTGCGGGGAGGCTGCAGTGCCACCCCCCTGGCCTGCTCCCAGGGAGCCCTTGGAACTCTGCACTGGGTGCTCTGCCCAGGACTGAGGGTGGATTTGGCTGGGGATGGGGCTCTGCTCTGACTCCCACCCTGCCCCAACCCTGCGCCCCATGTGGGTGTGAGCTGCCTGTGGAGTGGGGGGCTCCTCTTGCCAAGCACCCCCCCTCCCCACCTTTCCCAGCTCCAGCCTTTGCACAGCAGCTCTGCTCCTACCAAATCCCAGCGTGGGCACAGCCTGGGGCTGGCAGAGCTGAGATCCCCCTCCCCACACACACAGACAGCTCCTCCATCCAGGGGGGCAGCCCACCCTCACCCCCTGCCCCAGGGGGAGCTGGGGGGTCCTCTGTTCCTCCACGCACAGGGCCCGGCCGGCCCCGCAGTGGCTGAACCTGATCACTTTAAGATTTAACTCTGTGCCTTGACCCTGCAGGTCCCACTCTCTTATGCAAAGCCGTGGGGTGGGGGGGTCTCTGGGGGTCGAGCCCTGCCACGTCCGGCGCTCCCAGCCACCCCACCCCACCCTCATTGTGCCCTTTCCTGGCTGGGACTCATTCATCTCTATCCACCGCCCCCCCACTCTNCGGTGTTACCCCCAAAGCCAAAGCGCAGACCCTCTGCCCTCCTCGCAGCCCCTGGACTCCCCTCCCGGCTCCCTCGGGCCCTGCTAAACCAAAGGAACCAGCGGTTGGTATTAAAGTTGGTTATTTCTCTAGGCCCTGCCTGGTATCGAGGGCTAGGGAGTGGGCGACTGGGGCAACTCTCTGTCGTTGCTGGGGCTGCTCCTCGCAGTACTTCCCCGCTCTGCTTTGCCCCGCCCACTCAGCTCTGTGATTGGTCCCTTGGGCCGCACACTCTTCCCTGGTTTGCCCATCGCTGCCCAGCCCCTGGCTCATGATTCGCTCTGGATTGTGTCTATTAGCTCAGCTTGGTCCCGCCCCTCCCCAGGGATTGGTTCCCCTCCCTCTACTGCGCGGGAGTTACTTCCGCTTCCGGTGCGGCGAGGCCATGGGGCCGCGCCGGCTCTGAGCCCATGGCGGCCCCGCACGGCGAGAAGCTGGAGGGTGGAGTCCCGGCCCCGCCGCCCCCACCGGGGCCCCCGCACCCCGCGGGCGGCGCTGGACCCGCTGGGCCCGGCCGGAAGCAGGGGAAGGCAGGTGAGTGCGGGAGTAGGGGTGTGAGTAACGGGCCCAGGTCCCAGTGGGTGCAGGGGCCCCTGGTGAGGACCGCCCCGGTGCGAGAGGACCCACATGCAGGACCCGGCCCCCTTGGGTGCCGGACGACCCGGTGCTGGAGGCCCTGGTGCAGGAAGTCCCTGTGCGAGCCCCAGTTCTGGTGCGGGATGCCCCGGTGCGGGAGGGGCCGGTGCAGGCGGGCTCCCCTGTTCAGGAGGCTTCGGCGCAGGAAGCCCTGTGCGAGCCCTGGTGCCGGTGCAGAAAGTCCCGGTGCGGGCCCCGACCGTGGTGGTTGCGAGAGGCCCCCGCGCAGGCGGAGGCACCGGTGTGTGAATCCTCCGTGCGAGCCCTGGTTCCGGTACGGGAGGCCCCGGTGCAGAAGGTCGCGGTACAAGCCTCGACCCCGGTGGGTGCGGAAGGCCCTGGTGCAGGAAGCCCTGGCCCTGCTGCCGGAGGCCCCGATGGGTTCGGGAGGCAGTCCCAGCCCCCGGTGCAGCCCTTGGCTGACGGTTCCCCGCTTCTCCCCGCAGGGCTGCAGATGAAGAGCCCCGAGAAGAAGCGGCGCAAGTCCAACACGCAGGTAGCACCGGGAAGGGGGAGTGACCGGGGCTGGGTCGGTGGGGGTTACCGGGCCGGGTCTCCAGCCCTGAGTTTCCCCGTCTCCCTGCAGGGTCCCGCCTATTCCCACCTCTCGGAGTTCGCGCCGCCGCCCACCCCCATGGTCGATCATCTGGTGGCTTCCAACCCCTTTGAGGATGATTTCGGGAGCCCTAAAGTGGGGGCAGCCCCCTCCCCTTTCCTGGGCAGCCCCGTCCCTTTCGGCGGCTTCCGAATGCAGGGAGGAGGAGGAGGTGGAGGAGGAGGAGGGGGGATGTCGCCGCAGGTCCCCCCGGGTTACGGCGGTGGTCCCCCTCCTCAACCCTTACGGCGACAACCCCCACCCTTTGCTCCCCCTGGGCAGATGGGGGGTCCGGCCTTCGGGCTGCCCCCCCAGACCCCCGGTTACCCTCAGCCCCCCGGGGCCATGGCCTTCCCGGGGCAGCCTTTCAGCCAGCCCCTCGGACAGAACTTCAGCCCCCCGGCAGGGCAGCTGATGCAGGGGGGCTTTGGCCCTATGATCTCTCCTACTATGGGGCAACCTCCACGGGGGGATATGGGGGGCCCAGGGCCTGCTCTTAATCCCCCCGGTGTGCCGGGGGGCCCAGCAGTACCGCAGCAGCGCTTCAGCCAGCCCAGCAACCTCTTTGGACAGTCACCCATGCAGCGCCCCGGCCACAACCTCCCCCCGCTGCCCCCCACCGCCAGCCCCTTCCCCGGCGCCGACCCCGGCTTCCCTGCTGCTGCTGCTGCTGCCGCCGCCGGCGGAGGAGAGGAGGGAGGGGGTAAAACCCTCAACCCCTCTGCCAGCACCTTCGCCCCCCCGGAGCAGCACTCAGGCTCCCCCGCAGCCGCCGTTAACGGAGCTCAGCCTGGTTTCACCCCCTCCAGCAGCAGCCGGGGCAGCGGAACCCCCGATACCAACAGCCTCCCGGCACCTCCACCTCCTCCTCCTCCTCCTCCCGGTAAAACAACTGGTGGTGGTGGTGGCGGGGGCGGCGGTGCCGGCAACTCCTCCGGTCACCAGCCGCCCCCTGGGCTCGTGTACCCGTGCGGCGCTTGCCGCAACGAGGTGAACGACGACCAGGACGCCATCCTGTGCGAGGCCTCCTGCCAGAAGTGGTTCCACCGGGAGTGCACCGGGATGACGGAAAACGCCTACGGGCTCCTGACCACCGAGGCCTCGGCCGTCTGGGCCTGCGACTTCTGCCTCAAAACCAAGGAGATCCAGTCGGTTTACGTCCGTGAGGCCATGGGGCAGCTGGTAGCCGCTAACGAGGGTTGAGCTGGTCACCCCTCGGCATCCCATTTCCTTCCCCCCGCCACCGTCACCACTGGTTTAGGACCAAACATTCGCCCCTCCACCCCTGAGTTTTGTAGCTGTTACTCCACTCCCTGCTGCCACCAGCTCTGGTTGTTGCTGTGGGCTGTGGCTAGTTGGGTTGTGCTGTTGCTAGCCAAGGTGGGGGCTCCCCAGTACCAACCCAGCCCAGTTTGGGGGGAGAGGAACTGTATCTGTTCCCTGATTCCCCCTCGAGCTCCCAGCACGCCCACAGATTTCCCAGCATCGCCGTCCTTGCTGTCACTGGCCACCTGGCTGTGGCTCTAGTTGCTGCTGGGAGCTGGTTGTGCTGTTGTTACCCAAGGGGTGGCGGGGCTCCCCAGTAGCAGCCCAGTTTATGGAGGAGAACGGACTGTGGTCTGCCCTGCGATTCCCAGTACCACCCCCCTACACTCGTGGGACAATCCTAGTTGTCCTGTTCCAACCCCTGTCCGCTGCTCTGGACATTCCCAGTGCCGCCCCCCCCCCCCCCCCGCGCACCTC
>VXBP01004349.1:55858-69168 GCA_013400115.1 Rhinopomastus cyanomelas
TTGGGGCTGGTTGTGGGGTGGGGTCGGGGCTGGTTGTGGGGTGATGCTGGATGGTTCGGGGTTGCGTGTTGGGGATGCAGGGGTTTGGGATGCAGAGGCTGGGGATTTGGGGTGGAAGAGGTTGGGATGTGGAGGGGTTTGGGGTCGAGGGTCCCCCAAGGGGAGAGGGGGAGGGCTCCATCCCCACCTCCCCAGGGCCAGTTGCCCTTTCCCAGCCTGAGGAGGGAGGGAGGGAGGGAGCACCAGGGCATCGGCAGCCCTGTGGGGTGGCAGGAGGGGAGATGCCCTTTGGAGGCCGACAGTGGGGAAGGAGACCCCCCCCTTGTGGGGACCCTCCCAAGAGCTCCTGACCAACAGGGCTGCTGGCGCCGGGACCCCTGGAGGAGCCGGGACCCCTGGAGGAGCCGGGCCCAGGGGACACGGGGCTGGACAGGCACCTGCGGGAGGTGGGAGGCGGCTCCTGGGCCGGAGGGAGGGCGCAGGGCCGAGGGCTGTGGACAGGCTCCAGCACCGGGCTCCCCGAGCCGGGAGCCTCTCTCCCTACAGGATGGGGCGAGCGGAGGGGGAGCTGGGCAACCCGGAGCTGGTCCCGAGCCCAGGCAGCAGAACTTCCCGTAAACAGCCGCGGGAGCAGCCCTTCCCCTGCCGGATGGGCTCCCAGTCCTCCCAGTCCAAGGCAGAGCCGAGGCTGCTGGGCTGCCAGTCCCCCCCAGCCCCGCGGACGCAGGCGCCAGAGGGGCCCTTGGCTCTGGCCACAGCGGTGTCGGCTCTGGGGGGGTTGGAGCCCACCCCCCCGGGGCTCTGGGCAGCACTGGGACCCCTCAGGGACCTGGAGGGGAGCTCTGGGCCCTGCTGATGGGGTCTGGCAGCCACTGGGGTCTCTGCCCCCTCTTTGCCCCTTTGACAAAGCTCCAGAGACCCTCATCCTGCTCGGAAAGGGCCAGGGATTGGATCCCAGTGGGATCATCCTCAGAGACCCTCTCACAGGTCAGAAGGAGCCAGGGACTGGACCCCTGTGGGATCCTCTCCCGAGGCCCCAGAGAACCTGGTCCCAGTCAGAAGGAGCCAGGGGTTGGACCCCTGTGGATCCATCTCCAGAAGCCGCAGAGACCCTCTCACAGGCCAGAAGAAGCCAAAGACTGGACCCCATGGCGTCATTTGCAGGAGCCTGAGAGACCCTGATCCCAGTAGGAAGGAGCCAGGGATTGGACCCCTGTGGGGTCACATCCAGGAGCCCCAGAGACCCTGACCCCAGTCGGATGAAGCCAGGGACTGGATCCCCGTGGATTCATCTCCAGAAGAAACAGAGACTCTCCAACGAGTCAGAAGGAGCCAGCGGTCGGTCGCACCCCTGTGGGGTCCTGACCTTGGAATCCCCAGGGCTTGGAAGCCCCAGGGCTTGGAAGCCCCAGGGCTTGGAAGCCCAGAGGCAGCACCCCAGGAGCAGTGACTCTCGGCTGCAGGAGAACCCCAGTCGCCAGGTAGGGAAGAGGCTCTGCCAGCCCCCGGCAGCCCCAGTCCTGCCCCCGGCTGCTGGAACGGGATGAGGATGAGGATGCAGTTCGCTCCAGGGTCGGCACCCGGCGCCGCGGGAGAGCGACAGGTCCGGCTCTAATTAAAGAGGAATCAATTAGGCAGCGAAAGCTCCGGCCACCTGGTGCTTGGGACTGTTTCTGCCCTCCTCCTCCCTCTTCTCCTTCAGCCTTTGTGCGCTGCTGCTGCCTCCAGGGAAACCGCGAGAGGAGGGAGAGACCCCGGTTCCTCCCCTCCTTCCTTCGCCACGGGAAGCCCTGCTGCCAGGGAAGAGCTGAGTGCGGGGTGGCCGATGAGTAGGACCAGGTAGCCACCGCCGGCACCTCCTGCTCCATCCATCACCGCCGGAGCTGCTGGCTCGAGGTACCAGAGGATGGGCAGTGGAGCGGGAGCCCGTGGGAGGCACGAAGGAGCCTCTGGGGAGAGGGAAGGGGCCAGGGACTGGATCCCTGTGGGGTCACTTCCAGAAGCCCCAGAGACCCTGGTCCCAGTCAGGAGGAGCCAGGAACTGGATCCCTGTGGGGTCACTTCCAGGAGCCCCAGAGACCCTGGTCCCAGTCAGGAGGAGCCAGGAACTGGATCCCTGTGGGGTCACTTCCAGCAGCCCCAGAGACCCTGATCCCAGTCAGAAGGAGCCAGGGACTGGATCCCTGTGGGGTCACTTCCAGCAGCCCCAGAGACCCTGATCCCAGTCAGAAGGAGGCAGGGACTGGATCCCTGTGGGGTCACTTCCAGCAGCCCCAGAGACCCTGATCCCAGTCAGAAGGAGGCAGGGACTGGATCCCTGTGGGGTCACTTCCAGCAGCCCCAGAGACCCTGATCCCAGTCAGAAGGAGGCAGGGACTGGATCCCTGTGGGGTCACTTCCAGCAGCCCCAGAGACCCTGATCCCAGTCAGAAGGAGGCAGGGACTGGATCCCTGTGGGGTCACTTCCAGCAGCCCCAGAGACCCTGATCCCAGTCAGAAGGAGGCAGGGACTGGATCCCTGTGGGGTCACTTCCAGCAGCCCCAGAGACCCTGATCCCAGTCAGAAGGAGGCAGGGACTGGATCCCTGTGGGGTCACTTCCAGCAGCCCCAGAGACCCTGATCCCAGTCAGAAGGAGGCAGGGACTGGATCCCTGTGGGGTCACTTCCAGCAGCCCCAGAGACCCTGATCCCAGTCAGAAGGAGGCAGGGACTGGATCCCTGTGGGGTCACTTCCAGCAGCCCCAGAGACCCTGATCCCAGTCAGAAGGAGGCAGGGACTGGATCCCTGTGGGGTCACTTCCAGCAGCCCCAGAGACCCTGATCCCAGTCAGAAGGGGCCAGGGACTGGATCCCTGTGGGGTCACTGCCAGGAGCCCCAGAGACCCTGATCCCAGGGGACTGGATCCTTCTGCAGCTCCAGAGGGGGCCAGGAGCTGAGCGTGGGGGGCCAGCTCCCTGCTGTGAGGAGGAGCAGGGCTGCAGAGCTCTGCCCGCAGCCCCCCAGCCCCTCGGGGTGGCTGCAGAGGGGCTCTGGAACCATCCAGGCGCCAGATCCAGCTCCTGGCGCCGAGAAACGGGGCGGAAGGGGGGGTGAGAGGGAGCAGCAAAGGGCACCGCGGGGAAGCGGCGCTGCAAAGGCCACCGCAGATCCTCTTAATCCCCCGCGGCTGGCACTGCCCTCGGGGAGCCCTCCTGGCTCCACAGCGGGAGGTTGGGCCCTCTGGGCTGCACTGGTGGCCCTCCCACACCCTGCAGCCGCGCCACGGGCCAGCACCCCGCAGCTGGCATCGGCCAGCGCCCCAGGAGGATCCGTTGGTGCCCCAGCAGGGCCAGTCAATGCTCCAGTAGGACCAGTCAGTGTCCCCGGAAATTCAGCTGGTGCCCCAGGAGGATCCACTGGCGCCCCAGTAGGACCAGTCAGTGCCCCAGGAGATTCAGCTGGTGCCCCAGTAGGACCAGTCAGTGCCCCAGGAGATCCAGCTGGTGCCCCAGTAGGGTCAGCCAGTGCCCCAGNCTGCAGCCGCGCCACGGGCCAGCACCCCGCAGCTGGCATCGGCCAGCGCCCCAGGAGGATCCGTTGGTGCCCCAGCAGGGCCAGTCAATGCTCCAGTAGGACCAGTCAGTGTCCCCGGAAATTCAGCTGGTGCCCCAGGAGGATCCACTGGCGCCCCAGTAGGACCAGTCAGTGCCCCAGGAGATTCAGCTGGTGCCCCAGTAGGACCAGTCAGTGCCCCAGGAGATCCAGCTGGTGCCCCAGTAGGGTCAGTCAGTGCCCCAGCGGGGTCAGCTCACAGCATCAGGGCAGGGGGCTCATCCTGGCACCCCCAGGCCTCCATCAACCCCTTCCCAGCAGCCAGGAAGCCCCAGGCCCAGGACAGGAGTGGGTGCAGGGCTGGGAGGAGGAGAGGGGCAGCTCTGTGCCCTGAGCAGCAGCCCTGGGGGCTCCAGGTCTGCCCCAGCCTCCTCACAGACCCCTCCCAGGGTTGGAAGACCCCTCTAGGGTCCCCCTGGAGCATCCTCCTCCCCAGCTGAACAGCCCCAGCTCGTCCAAGGGACCCGCAGAGCTCAACCTTATGGAAGCTGCGGGCTGAGGGGAGCAGGACAGGGCTAATAATAGCCCCTCCACCCCCAGCCCCCCCAAAAGGGCTGGCAGCGCTTCCAGCCCCCAGTCAGCTGCTGTGGGAGAGTCACACTCTGTCCCTCGGCAACCGGGCCAGCGGCTTTCATCTCCCGCTGGCCCAGCTGAGGCGGGGTGGGGGCTATTTTAGGGCAGCGAAGAAAGCGGCTCCGAAGGCTCCCGGGTGGAACAAAGGGCCCTGGGACGGAAAATCGGCGGGGGGAGCTCTGCGACAATTTATTTCCTCTCGTTGTCAGGCTCCAGAGGGTGAGGGAGGGCGGCAGGGAGGGGAACAAAGCCCCAGCCCACGGCCCGAGCGGGGAGGGCCAGCAGCTGCTGCCATCGCGCGTCGGGGCTGAGCCCTGGCTTAGCGGGGAGACCCCCTCCCCATCCAGCCAGGTGCTGGGGGACCCCGGGTTATCGGGGAGATCCTGCTCCCTGCCCCATCAGGGGTTCAGGGGCTGCAGGATGGAGGGTAAAGACCCCAAACCCACCCCACCAGGGGTTAGGGGGCAGCAGGATGGAGGGTAAAGACCCCAAACCCACTCCACCAGGGGTTAGGGGGCAGCAGGATGGAGGGTAAAGGCCCCAATCCCCACCCCACCAGGGGTTAGGGGCAGCAGGATGGAGGCCAAAGGAGCCCCCTCAGCATCTCCCACCCCCCACAATCCGATGGGGGGACCTGGCGTGGGGTGGCCCGAGGCTGCTGGAGCATCCGCGGGCCCCAAGGGCAGCCCCTCGCAGCCAGAGGAGCTCCCGGCCCAGGTTCCCATGGAAACTGCTGGGGATGTGCCCGGAGCAGCAGAGCAGGGGATGGCACCGGCTCGGCTCCAGGAGCTGCAGGAGGACGAAGGGTCCCGCGAGGGCAGCTCCAGGTGGCTCTGTGGCCACCGGGGGGGATCTTCGCGGAGAGGATGGGGTGCATCTTCCCGGCAGAAGGGGGTGAAGGGCTGCATCACGACGGCAGGGAGGGGGGAAGGAGGCCAAGCCCAGCCCCGGGGCTCCGGGAGCCGCGCGTGGGGGGCACCCTCGTGCTGTGCAGTCATCCCGGCCCCGCGGGGCGAGTGGGAGCCGCTGCGGGCGCCGAAGGGGGGAGAGCTCTGCGCCCCCCGAACCCTCCCGGGGGTGATGATGCTGATGCAGGAGTGAGGAGCGGCTGGAGGAAGGGGACTCTCACAAAGGAGGGGGCAAACAGCCCTCAGCCCCCTTGGAAGCCAGAGCCTCCAGCTGCCTGACTCCAGCAGCTCTCTGAAGAAATAGACCCCCCCGAACCCCCCTTCTAGCGGCGCTCAGGCTGCTCCAGCGTGAACAGAGAGCAAAGAGGGGCCTGACTCACCGCTGCTTCGTGCTGCTGCAGCCGCTTTCAGCCGCCTGCGCGGAGCTGCAGGGGCGAAGGAACAGGCAGGCCCCCCAACTCCGTTTCTGGGTGGAGCAGGGGGTCCTGGGGAGCTCATCCTGGCCTTCAGCCTGCTCCCAGGGGGCAGGGGTAGGCGGCTGGGGGCAGAGGCTGTGCCCAGCCCTCCCAGCTCCTCCAGAGAAGGGAACTGGGGTGAGGAGTACGGGAAGGGCAACGGAGGGGCTGAGAGGGGTCACTGAGATGGCTGTGGGGGGACAGGCTGCAGAGGAGGAGGCTCCAGGGAGACCCTGCAGAGACCTCCCGCCTCTGGAAGGGGTCTGTGAGGAGGCTGGGGAAGAGCTGGAGCCCCCCCAGCGCTGCCCCTCCTCACTGACCCCCGGACCCTATCGTCAGCACCCCCTGACCGCAGCATCCCCAGCATCTCCGACCTCATTCCCAGAACCCTCATCCTCAACATCTCTGACCCCATCCCCACCACCCCCACCCTGCTCTCTGTGGTCCTTGGGGACCCCAGGATGGTTCTCAAGGAAGTAGTTGGCCATGGGGGCTCCCAGTGCTGCCTCTGGGGACCCCCTGAGTGTCTGCTGTGGGGACTGGCTGAGGGAGCTGGGACTGTTCAGCTGGAGAAGAGGAGGCTCCAGGGGGACCTCCCAGCAGCTCCCAGTCCCTGGTAGGGGCTGGAAGGAACCTGGGGAAGGGCTTTGCCCAGGGACAGGAGCAGGGGAGATGGCTGGAAGCTGGCAGAGGGCAGCTTGAGATCAGAGCTGGGGGGGGAAATGCTCTGCGGGGAGGGGGCTGAGGCCCTGGCCCAGGGTGCCCAGGGAGGTTGTGGCTGCTCCCTCATCCCCAGCAGTGCTGAAGGGCAGGTTGGATGGGGCTGGGGGCACCCTGGGGTGGGGAGAGGTGTCGCTGCTCCTAGCAGGGGGCTGGCACTGGGGGAGCTCCGAGGTACCTTCCAACCCAACTGATTCTCTGGTTCTGTGACCCAGGCAGGTCCCTCTCCACGGGCAGAACCGACCCTTCTCCTGCTGGAGCTGGAAGAGCACGGGCACAGAGCAGATTGAGCCTGTCTGCTGCTCGGCTGGGTGGCAGCTACCATCTGCCAGAGGGATCCCAGCCTGGAGGCGGCACCGGTGCTGGGAGCCAGGCGGGAGCTGCTGCTCGGGCACCACCAGTGCTCCAGGGGAGCTCCCAGAGCTCGGGGGCAGGTGGGGACCACCAGGCAGCAACAGCCACATCTGGACCACAGAGCCATCTAGAGCGGAGAAGACCCTTCGGGATCATCCAGCTCAACCCCCTGCCCCACAACCCCCAACCCATCAGCAGTGGGGAAGCTGAGGCACAGAGCAACAGGGGGTTTAGTAGGGTGAGGAGAAACCCAGCCCAGGGAGGGACACAGCCCTGATCCCTTCTTCACCACCCCAAGCCATTAACCAGTCAGGAAACTGAGGCTCACAGCAGCGGTGACCAGTAGCAAGGTGGTGGCTTCAGCCAAGGGTTTGGGGTCACGGATACCAACCCCACAGCGTTTACCCAGTCAAGATCATCCCAGCCTTCTGGGAAGGTCCCTGTAGGGTCCCCTCAGCCTGAGCCTCCTCTCTCCAGCCAAACAGCCCCAGCTCCCTCAGCCTGTCCCCATAGGGAACACCCAGGGGTTCCCCAGTAGCAGCACTGGGAGCCTCCCGGCAGCTCTGTGCCCTAAGCAGCAGCCTCGGGGGCTCCAGTTCTTCCCCAGCCTCCTTGCAGACCCATTCCAGGGGTTGGAAAGTCTCTCTGGGGTCCCCCTGGAGCCTCCTCCCCTCCAGCTGAACAGCCCCAGCTCTCCCAGCCTGACCCCTGAGCAGAGGGACTCCAGCCCTCTTGAGCATCCTCATGGCCTCCTCTAACAGCTCCAGCTCCTCCTGGTGTTGGTGGCTCTGGAACCGCTCACAGGACTCCAGCCGGGGTCTCTGGAGGGCAGAGCAGAGGGGGACTCCCCTCCCTGGCCCTGCCGGCCACTCTCCTGTTGAAGCAGCCCAGGACTGACCTCCCGGACTGGGGAGGGCTGTGGCACAGGACAGGGCCTCGGGCCTCCATTGCAGGGGCAGCTCCAGCACTACAAACATGGATTAAAATGCGGGGAAAGGAGGCTCCCACTCCGGGAAATGGGGAGACCCTGGAGAGAGGTGGAAGCCCAGGGGGGTCCCACATGAGCCAGCAGAGCGCCCCCTCGACCGGCCCTCAGCTCCTGGGGCCACGGGGAGAGCCCACAGGAGCCATCATAAGCGGTCCGAGCAGCCCTCGGGGACGGACGGGGAATTGGGCAGGGTGAAGCGAGGAGGGGGAGGAAGCGGGAGGAGACGGGCTCCTCGTTCCGCCCCTCTCCCCGTCAGGGCCCTGCCCGGCCCAAACATGGCGGCGGCGCTGGCGCGAGGCAAGATGGCGGCGACCGCGTGGGGGTTCCCGCGCACGCGCGGGCCGGCGTGATAGTGACGTCATCAGCGCGCGCCGGCCACGGGCGCAGCGGCGGCGGCGGCGGAGCGGGTAAGGGGGGCCCGGGGAGGGATGGAGGTCATGGGGTGGTCGGTGGCTCCCGCTGGGCCCGGGCCCGCGCCCGCGATGAGGCCGCACTTGGGTCTCCATCGATGGCAGCCGCGCGGGTACCGGGCCGCGGCGGGGGGCGGGGCCTCGTGGTTTCCATTCTGTAGCCGCTAGTTGTGTCCGAGTAGGCCCCGTCAGGTCCCAGTAGTCCCCGCTGTGTCCCGGTAGTCCCAGTTTTGTCTCGCAAGCCGCCAGTTGTGTCCCAGAAGCCCCCGGTTGTATCTCGGAAGCCCCGATTGTTTCCTGTTAGCCCCAGTCCTGTCCCGGTAGCCCGCGGTTCTGTACCTTTAGGCCCCGGTTTTATCCCCATAGTCCTCGGTTGTATCCCGGTAGTCCCCGGTTGTCCCCCGTCAGCCTCCATTCCTGTCCCCACACCGGAATCGCAGCCCCTCACCCCCATCACGGGTGGTACCGGGGCTGTAAATGCTGCCAGTACCGGGGCACGGAGCATCCCCAAGGTTCAGCTCCCCGGGGGAGCCCCGGTGCCATCCTGGGCCTGCGGCCCCCGGGAATGGGGGCGTCGTGGATGGGGTGGGGGCCGGAATGGGGCGGGGAAGCCGCTGCCAACCGGGAACCGAAACTGAAAGGGCTCCCGCAGCGGAGCCAGAGCCACCGCTTCCCCCCTCCTTCCCCTCTTCCCGGTAGGTTTCCCGTCCGTTATCCCCCGAAGGCTCGGGAGGGGCCGTGGGGGAGAGCGAGGGGAGAACGGTGAAACCCCAAACCCGCTTCGGGGGTGCCTGGAGCGGTGGAAGGGCAGTGGGACCCTCTGTCCAGAACCCCCCCACACCTCCTTTTCCCCAGGAACGCCTTTATCGGGTTGGGGGTCACTGGGAGTAACTGGAGGCTGGCGATGATGGACTAGAAGGGCTTTGGGGTGGAGGGGCCAGACCTGCTGGGAACAACAGGCTCTGAGAGGAGAAGAGACCCGAGTGACCCTGGGGAGCAGGGGGACAGCAGGTCCCTGTTGTAGGATCCCCCCTCTCCACTGGCTTCCACTAGCACCTCTGCTCAGAGGAGATTCCTCCTGCTGCTACTTTGGAGAAGCCCAGACTGGCACCCTGAACCCCACAGAGGGGGCAGAACTGGGCGTGATGGGAGTGAAGTGTGGGTGACAGACCCCAAAGCCCTCTGCACAGCATCCTCACCCTACAGACCCCGCACCCACCCTGTTTCCCTGCTGCTCTGCGGCTGATCTTCTCCCTCACGAGGCAGCCAGGAGGCTCTGTCCTGTGGGACCCTGGAAGCTCCTCCTGCCCCAGTTTCTCTGACAGGGAGGATCTGTGATTCTTCTCTCCCCTTGGGGCAGAGGAGTGAAACTCAGCTGTGGGGTGAGATGCTGGCAGGAGGCAGCGGGATTGGCTGCCACTGCCCTGCGCGGGGAGCCTGGAATTTGGTCCAGCGGGACCCAGAAGGGGTTTGGGGGGGCTGTTCCACCTGCAGGGTCTGTGGGCTCATGTGAATGGAATCATTAGGTTTCAAGGAGACCTCCCAGCTCATCCAGCCCAACCATCACCCCAACCCCACCGTGGCCACCAAACCCTGTCCCCCAGGGCCACAGCCACTCAGTGCTTGAACCCCCTCCAGGGACCGTGACTCCCCCCATCCCTGGGCAGCTTGTTCCAACCTCTGGCCTCTGTGTCAGGGGAGAGATTTCTCCTCAGGGCCACCCTCACCTGAGGCAGCTGGAGGCTGTTCCCTCTGGTCCTGGGAAGAAGAGACCGACCCCCCCCCCCCATCTACTCTCCTGTCAGGCAGTTGCAGACAGCAGCAGGGTCTCCTCTCAGCTTCCTCCTCCCCAGTTAACACCCCCCCAGCTCCCTCAGCCTCTCCCCATCAGCCCTGCAGCCCCCTCCCAGCTCTGTTGCCCTTCTCTGGCCCCGCTGCAGCCCCTCAGGGCCCCAGTGCTGGAGATGGGGCCTCGCTGGTGCCCAGTACAGGGGGGCAATTCCATCCCCAGCCCTGCTGGCCACGCTCTTGCTGATCCAAGCCAAGATGCCATCGGCCTTCTGGGCCACCTGGGTACTCTGCTGGCTCCTGTTCAGCCAGCTGGCACCCAGTGCTCCCAGTTCCCTCTCTGCCAGGCCACTCTCTAGCCCCTCATCCCCCCAGTCTGCAGCTGCAGGGGGTTACTGTGGCCCAAAGTGTGGGACCCTGCCCTTGGCCCTGTTGAACCCCATCCCGTTGGCCTCAGCCCCTGGACCCAGCCTGTCCTGAGCTCTCTGCAGCCTCTTCCTCTCCTCCAGCAGATCCAGACCCCCACCCAGCTGGGTGTCACCTGCAGACTGCTCGAGGGTTCCCTCAGTCCCTTCATCCAGATCCTTGATAAAGATGTTCAACAGCCCCAGTCGCTCGGCCCCACTAATTCAACCCCAGTAACTTAACCCCAATAATTTAGCCCAAGTGATTCAACCCAGGGAATTCAGCCCAAACAACTCAACCCCAGTAATTTGGCCCCAAGAAAGTGGCCTGGAATAATTCAGCCCAAATCATTTGGCCCCAGTAGTCCAGCCCCGGTCACTCGGCCTCGTTGGGAAGCAGCCCCTCCGCAGGAGGGGGGCTGCTCGGGCAGCACCCGGCCCTCCCGCAGGCGAGTGCCCCCGTTCTGACGGCTGCTCTCTCCTCTCCTCTCCTCCCAGCAGACGCGGTTGGGCCGGCGGAGCCGATCGCCGCGGCCCTGGCGCTCGGCGGGCAGCCCCGTGCCCCTGTGCCCTGGCGCAGCGCTGCGCTATGAGCAGAGGCGCCGGCCGCGGCAGAGCCTCGCACCTCCCCGGCTCCAGGCACAGCTGGGCCAGCGCCAGCCCCGCGCTCCCCGGCCGCCCGCCCGCCCCGCACGAGCTCCACTGGGACTCCTTCCCGCAGCAGCCCTTCCTCGGCGAGCGGGAGCCCGAGGTCCGTGTGCCGCAGGGGCCGTGCGGCGGAGGCCCCAGGGCCGCGGCTCCCGCGCCGGGGCGCTGGCAGCCCGGCGGCGGCAGGCTCGGGTGGACCTGCTTCCCCGGTCAGCGCCCGTGGGCAGGGGCCTCGCAGCGCTGCTGCCCTCCTCAGCGCGCCGAGAGGGACCCGGACGGCGTCGGGCTGAACCTGCAGAGTCTGTCTCTGGCCGGGAGGAACTTGGAGCAGGAGGTGCTGTCCGTCTTCCGGCAGCTCGGGGAGGGGAGGGCCTGCACGGTCCATGATCTCACACACAGGCTCCGGACCCACAAGAGAGAGGTCAACCGGGTCCTGTACAAGCTCTGCAGGGAAGGGAAGCTGCACAGGGCCGGGGAGACGCTGCCGCTCTGGAGCTTCGTCGGCCCCGGCAGGGAGAGGAGCCCCGGCAGGGAGAGGAGCCCCGGCAGGCAGAGCAGCCCCAGTGAGCAGCACGCCGCTCGTGCCGCCGCGGTCTGCGAGAGCAGAGGGGAGCAGAGCTCGGCCGCTTCAGCCGCCGCCGCCGACTCCACGATGGCGGAGACGAAGGAGAAGATCTGCAACTACTTGTTCACGGTGGCAGAGACGACGGCGCTCAACCTGGCCAAGAACATCGGCCTGTCGCGGGCCAAGGACGTGGGCTCGTTCCTGAGCGCCCTGGAGAAGCTGGGCGACGTGCGCCGGCAGAGCGCCAACCCCCCGCGCTGGGCCCTGAGCGACAGGAAGCGCGAGCGCATGCAGCTCAAGCTGAGGGCCAGCGTCGTGAAGCTGGAGCCCGCTCCCGAGCCCGCGCTGCCCCCTGCCCTGCTCCCGCCCAGCCCTCCAGAGGTGCCGGCGGTGGTGTCGGAGGAGGAGGAGGACGAAGAGGGAGGAGGAAGAGCGGCCAACGGGCAGCAGCTGGTGGGGCCGCAGCTGGTGGGGCCGGCGGAGCGGAGCGGTGGCACCGAGGTGGAGGTGGCCCTTCCCGAGGAGCCCGAGGCCAAGTTCTCCGGCCTCGGCAGCTCGGAGTGCCCGGAGTGGGCCACCGACGACATCCCCGACGCCCTCAACACCATCAGGAAGCAGCCCCACGCGCGCGAGGCCGTCGCGGAGCCGCAGCCGGAGGCCGCCCTGCCCTGCACGCCCGTGGAGAAGCTGATGGCCTGCCAGGAGAAGAACCCCGTCAGCGGCCTGACCGAGTACTCCCAGTACACCTACCAGCAGTGCCAGCTGGTCATGCTGGGGCAGAGCGGACCCTCCCACGAGCCCCGGTAAGGAGAGTCCCCCCTTCTCCCTTAAAGGCATCTGACTGGGGCCTGGGCCAGCCCTCGCAGCAGCTGGCAGAGAAGCAGCCTCAGCCAGCCTGAGGTTGAAGCTGGAACCCCCAGCAGCAGCCCCCAGGGTTTGACAGCCCTGCTCCTCCTCCTCCTCCTTCTCCTCCTCGTGAGCAGAGGGCAGCTCCAGCCCTCCGGCTCCCGTCCGGTCGGGCTGCCCAAAGAGAAAGGGGGTGTCACAGCCCCCCTGCGCTGTCCTCGGCCCAGAGGGGCTGCGAAGGGAGCCCCCAGCAGAGGGCTGGGGCCGCTGTCCCTGTGCTCGGGGGGCTCTGTGGGGTCCTGCTCCCCGCGGGCGGTCGTGGCTGCTCCGGAGCAGCAGAAGCGCCGTCTGTGCCGCTGGGAATCGTCAGCGGAGCCGCTAGCCGGGAAGACCGGCCCCATTGCCACCGGTGGAGGCCTGGGCTGCTGTTCTGGGGAGGGATCGGGGTGGGATCAGCCCACAGCCCCCCTCCAGGTCTGGCTGGCCCCTCTCTCCTTGAGAGCGGTTCCCTCTGGGCAGGGCTGGAGAGGGAGAAGAGCAGCAGCTGCCTTGCTGGGAGCTGGTGGGAAGGTCACGGAGCCGAGGTGCTGCGAGAGCACCCCGGTGTCTGGGGAAGGGTGACCCCGAGCGACCGGGTGCAGCTGGGTTTGAGCTCCAGTGTCCCTGAGCAGGGGGTGCAGCGCCGCCGCCCCCTGCTCCCAGCTTGCTGCTGGGGGGACGGGCTCCTCCTGGTCCTTCCCGGGATCAGGGGGGCTGGAGAAGCCCTCTGAGCTCAGCTGGCCCAGCCCAGGGCTCTCAGGGCCACAGCCAGGCTGTCCTTCAGCACCTCCAGGGATGGAGGAGAGAGAGGGGGAGGGAAGGAGGAGGATGGAGAAGGGGAAGGAGAAGGAAGGAAGGAGGAGGAAGGAGAAGAGGAAGGAGGGAGGATGGAGAAGAGGAAGAAAGAGGAGGATGGAGAAGGGGAAGGAGGAGGAAGGAGGATGGACAAGAAGGAGGATGGAGAAGGAAGGGAAGGGGGGCCCTGGCGGCTGGGGGGAGGAGGGGAGCAGGAGAACCTT
>VXBP01004350.1:0-10502 GCA_013400115.1 Rhinopomastus cyanomelas
CCTAACATCCTATGATCCTATGATCCTATGAGTGTCCTGCATTACAACACCAAGTGCTTTTTTTTTTGTTTCCACTGTTCTGGATTCCCTCCACCAACCTGGTATGAAATTCACCTTTCTATCCCCTACCCTGGAATTCACCTATGGATTCACCCAAATGGGTTCTACTAAAAGTACAATACCTTAGTGCCTCTCAAATCATGCTTTTGAACTTAAGGAAATTGTTTTAAAGATGCATTTCAACTTAAACTTCTTTTGTTCAGCGCCCTCCTCTCTCTCCCTCACAAGAGTCATGAAGTTTGGGTTATGCCATTTCTAGATGCACATGTCAAGCCTTCCCAAAGGTCCTCCCCTACAAACAATTATAGGTCTGCAGCCAACAGAAAATCTGATGTATGCATCCCACGCGTTCACACGCCCCACAGAACCTATTTGTCAGCCATCTGTCACACACTGACACGCAGCAACTCAGACTACATCCTCGTCATGCTGAGCAGGACATGTTTTAAACCCATCTCAAAGCCTGATAGCTGGAAGTAATTCACTTACCTTGCAAAGTGTTTAAAAGATATTTAAAAGGAAAAACCAAACCCACACTTTTAAAAAAAGTCTCAAAGGAGAAGTCTTACTTACAGGAAAGCAGTTTGCAAAGCTACTTTTTACCACGATAAGGTGCTTGCATCACTTCTTAGAGCTATGTTTCAGCAGTTATTCAAACCATTTGTACCCAAAAAAAGGCCGGAAGGTTTCACAGCACCAGAAACAAGAATGAAAGTAGTTGTCTTTTCTTGTGTGTTGTATAGCATGGCAATACAGTAACAGAACTCATATTCTGTGAGTACCAATAGTCTGTGAAAGCATAACCCTACAGGTACAGTTACTGTTTGCTCTTACAAAAGCAAGCAGAATTTGAAGGAAAAATCCAGTCTCTGATACAGCAGAAAAAGCTCCGTAACTTCAGCCAGGTATAATCAGTTACAGACAAACCCAAATTCCCAACTCACTCTCAAAAAACCCAAAGTTAAGATTTCATTTGTCATGTCTGCAGTTGGATATCTAGCAATGAACCAAATGTACTTTCACTCTTTTTCACGTTTTTAATGCTGCATAAATGCAAGTTTCAAAGTAGAAAAGCAAAAACCATAAATGCAGGTTCTTCTGAGTTTTGAACAAGAACAGGCAAGAATCTTCCCAAAAATATTTTTCATATCACAATGATTTCTTTTTGTTCTAAATAAAGATATTTATCAATCATGTAAATGACAAAACAAGAGAATTTGCATGGTAAAAACAATTACATACCTGACGTTGGATGAGGAGACCATAAAGCAAAATATTTTTGGTTTTCACTTCCCTCGCAAAATTCTTGATCCTAGCTAGATCTTCCATTCCAATGCTGGAAGAAATATTTTCTGAACTATCCAAGAGCACCTGCACAGCAGCAAATAACAAAAACCAGTGGTTTTTTTCATAGTTTGCTAGTTTAGAATTTTATGTCTTATGTTTATGTATTAAGTATAAAGAAACCAGTAAAGGTCATCTAGTCCAGTCCCTCTGCAGAGAGCAGCAACATCTTTCAATAGACCACAGAATCACAGAACATTAGGGATTGGAAAGGACCTGGAAAGATCATCCACTCCAATCCCCCTGCCACAGCAGGGTCACCTAGACCAAGTCACACAGGAACACATCCAGGTGGGTCTTAAACATCTCCAGAGAAGGAGACTCCACAACCCCCTTGGGCAGCCTGTTCCAGTGCTCCGTCACCCTCACTCAAGTTGTCTAAACCTGACCTTAAACGTTTCCAGGGATGGGATTTTGTGGGGCTTCTATCACCTCTCTGACCAACCTGTTCCAGTGTTTCACCTCCCTCCAAAAATTAAAAACCCCATCCATTCATAGCATCTACAGACATGAACGTGCATTATGCAGAGAAGTAATAAGAACAAGAGTCTTGTTATAGCGGCGTTAGAGAGGACACCGGTTTGATGTAGACAAATAACTGCGTGGTATTTAACTCTGTGCCTCCTAGCTCTCCTGTGACATAACAGGGCAATGAGGGCTGGTGAGAGGCCTTGAGCACAAGCCCTATGAGGAGAGGCTGAGGGAGCTGGGATTGTTTAGCCTTGAGAAGAGGAGGCTCAGGGGAGACCTTATTGCTGTCTACAACTACCTGAGGGGTGGTTGTGGCCAGGAGGAGGTTGCTCTCTTCTCTCAGGCAGCCAGCACCAGAACAAGAGGACACAGCCTCAAGCTGCGCCAGGGGAAATTGAGGCTTGAGGTGAGGAGAAAGTTCTTCACTGAGAGAGTCATTGGCCACTGGAATGGCCTGCCCAGGGAGGTGGTGGAGTCGCCGTCCCTGGAGCTGTTCAAGGCAGGATTGGACGTGGCACTTGGTGCCATGGTCTAGCCTTGAGCTCTGTGGTGACAGGTTGGACTTGATGATCTATGAGGTCTCTTCCAACCTTGGTAATACTGTGATAACCTTTCCCTTTTCTGCTGTGTCCAGATACTGTAGCTCTATTGCTACGTCGAAGTTACACACGCGCTGAAAGCGAAGCATAGACAAGAACCCTCCAGTGACACCAAAGTCTATACCAGTTGTTGCTTGTTATAAGCTAGAATGGAAGCAGTCAGCTGCCCTCCTCATTTATCCTTTCAGTTCTTCACCAACAGGAACAGTTTTACTTTTGAGAGTAGAAAATACTCGTGTTTCCCATGCAGCCAGCACCTAAACCCTACGCATTCAAATGTCATCACATTGCTCAAAAGTAATTTCTCACTGTCACCTTTTCACAGAAGAAGAAAGTGCCTTTCCACTACTGGTGTGTTCAGGTTTTATGTTAAATGAAGCACATCTGGAGAAGAATAAAAGTGAGGAGAATCCCAATCCTAAGCCTCACCCAACACTGAATTTAATTAAAGACTCCTGAAGGAAGAGTCTCTCCCCCAGCTATATCATCTGGAATGAGTTTTAGAGATCAGAAGCTTAAAGGACTTAAATAGTTCTCGGTAGTTAATGTAAGGGCAATTATTTGTTTAGCTAATTATTTAGTCATTTAAGATGAAAACATACTTTCCCAGGGCTCTTACTTTGTCCTTTTCATACTTCTACAAGTTAGCGTGGTCATTCTTTAAAATGTGAAAGTGTAGCATAAAAAGCCCTTTAACAGCGAAGGTTCTGGGTTTTTGAAGACACTCTTAAGAAATAAATGTGTTTTAAATGTTTTAAGTGTTGACAACTGCTCCCAACTGTCTGGTCATGAACAACTGATGGATCTGGAGCACAATGAAGAGATTAAACAAATCATTTTTATCCAGAGGCAACTTTTGAAGTTTCTTAGGGGCAAATCTTGAGTTCCCTGTTTGTGTAAGCACTACTTGCATTCATACATATTTCTCAGGAAATAGCAAGTCCAGAATATTTACAGCTACAATTACTTAAAAAACCATCTTACACGCCACGTGTCACAGTGAAAACAGTCCAGAGTAGAGATAAGCCACGAGTGGGGCACAGAACAAACATGCTCTTAACACCATTGTCTTACACAGTTCATTAACAATTCCAATGTTATCGGCACACCCCCAAAAACTAACACAGATGGAACCAGCTTTATAAACACTTGACGAAGTTCTACTGAAAATCTTCTCCGTTCAGAAAAGATGTCTCTGCACAGAATTGTTTTCAATTACTGCTGGAGAGTATAATGAATGGAGTCAAGAGGCACCCTCCTCCTGGCACATGGCACTCACGACATGCCCCTCAGTACTTCTCATCCCTACCTATTAAATCAGAAAACACTCCAACAGAATTCACTAGATCTGGTTAGACTGCGTGGAGGTTTCCAAACCTACTCAGAATTTATCCCTTTTAACCATCTGAGTAAAGTAAGTCCTGTGCACCTTCACCTGACATGGACATTAACACTTAAATAATTCCAGTAATGACAGTTCAGCCCAAAACAGGCTTCATAACTTTTTGTCACGGAACAAGACAGACTTTCATTCTCACATCACCTCAGTAAGTAAAGCATGTATTACAGTTACATTGCAAAGTACTTCAAAGGCAATTTTTAATGCTTGGACCAGAAATGCAACAATTTTAAAGCTGAATAAACCACTGAATTTTTAAAAAACTGAACTTTAAAAAGAAATAAACCACTTCATTCTGTTCCAGCTGAGGACTATAGCAGGGCCCATCATTTGCAGCATCTCTAGCAGAGGGGGAACACGACAACACCACAGAGGGAACAGGTTGGTGTGACCAGCATTTCACAGCAACAGGTGACTAAGAGCTTGTCGTTTGCCCGTGTTGGTTTATTTCCTCACAGGACGCAGTACAGTTGCTGAAGGGCAAATTATGCTCTTTAGAGTCCAAGTTACAGCTCAGACTTACAATTTTATTCAGAATTATCAGCAATTTAGAACTAGTTAAACTTTTAAACACACTTATTAGATGCTTTCTGCAATAACTGAGAGGAGTTACGTACCAAAATAAGGACAACTGGATATAACAGAGGAATCTCTGATGTTTCCAACACATCCACTAATTGCCGTGTTTCTTGCATGGCACACTTTTTATCCTAAATGAAAAGAAATGTTCAGTATTACTGAAAGCATCAAACAGTGAACTCATACAAATTAAATTCAAAAGAGTACTTAGCAAAACAGTTGGCAAGGCCTTTTTTGGGATTTTGGGGGGTTTTGGTTGGTTGTAATGTATTTGTCATGCTTTTTTCTGGTGAAACTATAGCTGTTTGAAGAAAATTTGAGATTAATAAACTTTAGGAAAAAAAAGATGTCACAAGCTTAAGGATTGTGACTGGTATTTACATTGGCTCATCTAGAACCTTCCAGTTCCCACACAGACATTCAAACATGGAAGAGTCCAAGATGGGAAATACTCATTTAGACCCCAGTAGCAATTCACAGCTAGATGAGTACAGATGACAGACCTCTGTGAGACAATCCATGTCAACACACCACGACAGTATATTTTAAAATACTTCCAATTAATGGCTATTCCTCAAGAAAACATGGCTAGTTCAACCACGTACTGATGATAGCACGGAGTGGGAGAGTAAGAAAGGACCAGTATCTCAAACTTGTAGTTTGGTGCACATCAGAAACACCATTGAAATGGATACACCAAGAAGAAAGAGACCAAGCCCAGATTTTTTATTTAAATACGTATTCATTATTTATCTATCACCCATTTATTTATTTACCATCTATTTATTATTTATTTCTCTGTCTATTTATTTATTGATTTGTTAACGTTACTAATAAGTTTAAGAGGAAAATTAAAAGCATGCCTCCTTAGTACTCACATTTACACAAACAAAGTTGTAGCACTCTCCTGAAAAGGAACTTTTCAGATGGCTGTCACTGTTGCTTAGAGATACTGGTAAAGCTTCAACCTGATAAAAGAAAAAAACAACTAACAAATCGATGTCACAAACTTTACCTCACACTTCCCTTTCTGACAAAGGTAGACTTTGTTCATTGAATTAATTTAAATCAGGTGGAGCTGTCTGCGTATTTTTGCTGAAGCACAGTGCTAGTGGGAGCCGTTCCAGAAACACCCCTGGAAGTATCACACACCAGCCATGGATTGCATAACTGTTCCCAGAGACTAAAACATTGTTCATAGGATCAGGACAACCTAACGTTTTTGGACGTCTGAGAAAAATCTCTATACTATTAAAACACATATATACTTTGTCTTCATGCAACTAAACATAAAATAAACAAAGTAGTACACGTGAACGACCAGGTGTGTGGGTATTCAGGGATTCAGCATATGACAAGACCAATTTAGAACCTCTCCTCAAAATAATTTCCTCAGTGAATAATCTAAAATACTATCTTATTCACAGATACATTTATTTTCCAATCTTTATAACACCAGCTAAGAAATTATCTTATCCTACTTAAAAGTAGATTCTACCACATGATCATCTTCAAGACTGCCCTCAGTAAAACACCGAATCAGGTAGTAAAAAGGAAATTTGTTTGCTAAGAGAATGTACTCCCAAGCCAATAAAGAACTAAGGAAAAGAAATAAATAAATGTTGCTTCTATTAAACTAGCACACCTCACTGTTCAACTGCTCAAATGAGCTTTATTTCCTCCCAGATGGCATTATCACAGAACATTAGGGATTGGAAGGGACCTCAAAAGACCATCCAGTCCAATCCCCCTGACACAGCAGGATCACCCAGACCAAGTCACATCATCTATAAGAGCAAATAACAGCAGCAAGACACTGCTGGGTTCCCTGGAAATGCCAGTCCACAATCAAACAGAAGTACCAAATACAACATTTGAGAAGGCTTTACACTGTTGTCTAAAGCTGTATTTGCTTAAGGACACGAAGTTTATGCATTAAGATTTTAGAAAGATTCAGGGCTGAATATTTGATAACACAGCCCTAAACAGTTGACAAGTATTACACACATATTGATATTTTCATCTGGTTTTGTTTTAAGTCAGCAAGATTTACTTAGAGCACTTTAAATATTCAATACTCCAGGGCTCCCCTGGCTTGAACTTCTGCAGAAGTATCACAATATCACAGTATCACAGTAATGATAAGGTTGGAAAAGACCTTAAAGATCATCCAGTCCAACCTAANCTGGGCTCTTGGCCGCCTGGGCACACTGCTGACTCATGTTAAGTTTGCTGTCCACTAACAGAAATGCCCAGAACCTTTACAACCTTGCACATATTTAGAATCATAGAATCACAGAATCATTAGGGATTGGAAGGGCCGTCGAAAGATCATCCAGTCCAATCCCCCTGCCACAGCAGGATCACCCAGACCGAGTCATACAGTCAGTCAGGGTTAGAAGGGACCACAGGATCACAGAATCGCAGCATGTTAGAGGTTGGAAGGGACCTCGAAAGATCATCTACATCCAACCCCCCCTGCTGGAGCAGGGTGAGCCTACAGTATGGTCCCAAGATGTCCTACATGGGGCTTGAACCCATGACCCCAGGAACTGAGAGTCCCATGTTCTACCAACTGAGCCAACCAGGTGCCCCTCCTGGTGGATCATCCAGTTTCAACTCCCCTACCATGGGCAGGGACACCCCACCCTGGATCAGGCTGGCCAGAGCCTCATCCAGCCTGGCCTTAAACACCTCCAAGGATGGAGAACAGCATGATGAACAGCAATACAGTGCGTGCCGGGATCTTTTCAAAAGATAAATGCAGTATGAAGGATTAATTTTGTTTTTCCTTGAAATATTTCATGACACTTAAATTGCCTTAATTTCTTTTTGAAAATTTAGTTTCTTTTTATCTCATTTCATAATTTTCTTTATGTCATCTGTTTGAAAACTGGGACTATTAAGTCTTTTTCCTCTGTTTCTCCCATTATCATGTTATTTGAGTCTCAGAAATCCATCTAATAAATTTTGTTTTATTCACCTTTACGGATGCATCTGTGAAGTTAGCAAGTTAAGAAGTAAAGAAGACAAGTATCTTAGAAGTAACTACAGTTCCTATTAATGAGAATGTCAAAACTATCTAAAATGTACAAACATAGACTGTAGGATGTTTAGATTTCAGATATGATGCACATTACTGAATAATTCCCAGTCAGTGTCTTATGAAGACCAGTTATCCTCCAATGAGCTCTCTGAAAGTGCATTATGCTTAACTCGCTTAAAATGGTTCTCGTGTTGCACAAAGTCAGACCTCTCAGCCATAAGGTGTCTGTGCTTCATTGGAGAATTCATAGGTCTGTGAACACACTCTTTCTAAAGTGCTTCAAATGTAGAAATTCTACATAGTAGTAAACTTAAAACTTAGCTCTTAATTTTTCTTGTTTAAACACAAGGCACTCAACGCATGAACATCAGTGTTTGTAGATTTTCAGTCAAAGGTTCATAAACTGAATGACTAAGGATGTTCAAGATGGTGAACTGGATGGAGTTCTTAGGTAGGTGTCACTTCGCAGGAAGGTTTTGAAAGTTTGAAAGATACCTTTAGCAATCAACTTTATTAAGATAAAAAACAACATGAGTTAAAAAAGAAATAATCAACTAAAGTTTATTTAACAGAGCCATCAAAAAATCATTTCCATTTAAGAAGGCAACTCTTACTTTTTGCCCGAATTACCTTGTTTTGCAGTCATTGCTTGTGGTGTCCTCAAACACACCACAGGCTCAGGTGCCTCACCACCCAATTAACTGGTTTTACAATGAACATTTAGAAAAGTTGTCAATTTTAACTAGATTTGAGCTGCAAAGTCTGAAGTCATAGTGTTGACTGATCGAACACATCACATGCTCTTATACCTTTTTTTTACTGGCTTGGAAGTGATTCTCATGGTACCTAATAGATACATAGACAACTCAACAAATAACATAAATAAGTGGTTAATATGGGTAAGTGGGTGTCTTCCCAGTAACTGCAGAACTGTTTAAGCAAAAAGAAAAAGAATTTAAAAATGGAAACACATTTTTGCTCCCTTATACAACTGTTGAGACAAGAAAAGATCTTACTCAACATTCCTCATGTTTTTCACATTTAAATGTAGACATTTAATAGAAATAAAGCATCATTTTCCATACTAAATACAATTATTTTCAAACAAAAACTGCAATTCCAATGCCAAATGACATTTCCAGATATAAAATAGCAATATGGTTTGCCACAGAAGAACATTCTGCCATTAACTAAGCACAACAGGTTGGACTTGATGATCTATGAGGTCTCTTCTGACCTTGGTAATACTGTGATACTGTGATACAACACAAAGTAGAAGATCCATAAACATTAATAAAACCATTACAGGAGGAACATTATGCAAATCAGACACTGTGCATATTTTAAAAGCTCTACCCCATGGGTTCCTCTGGGTAACAGAAAGATGTGGTGCCATCACATGAGATATAATTAAGAGTCAAGCCAACATCAGCCAAGTTTTAAACAATTACCAAAAGTTAATCACCTCTGGGAGAATGAAAAGTCCTGACAGTTCTGTTAGTAGGAAACGCCCGTTAAATACCTGTAGAGAGGTCCAGCAACATCCCACAGAAAAAGCTTCCGTGAGCATTCACTGTGAATGAAATGTACCTCTACTCTCTGCAAAATGCTGCTTAATTTAACTGAATTCACAGCTCTGCAGAAACACAACTTACTCTTTAATTGATTCAGCCTTCAAAGTAATAAAAGCATTTCTTTCATAACACACTCTCAACAATTTGGGGTTAATGGATTCATAAAATCTAAAGAAAAAGGCCTCTCTGTTGTCTGGGTCCAATTTCTCCTCCAATCTAATCTATACATTTTAAGAGGCTCTGTAGGATTTCCCTCTATAGCATAATTGGACAGATGATGCTTCTTGCTTGGTAGCTTCTACACCTGATATTGATCTCTTGCAGTAAAGGCTACAGTGGCACAGGAGGCCTCAGTTTCTGTGTTCACATTACTTAGAACACTTTTTACAAGCTATGACAACCAGAAAACATTAAGTTAACCGCCCAGTTTATAGCTGTAGTGGTGTACACACCTTTATTTGGCTTTTCAGAGATTCACCAAGGAGCAAACCTGCTTGTGCAACAGCTTCCTCCACGCCGGTAATAACACACACTTGTTGTGATAGGTTGTCTGCAATGAGGAAAAAGTATGTCATGCAAAAACCAATCCATCAAAATTACACGTAACCGTCAATCTAAGCGAGCGCCGTCTCTTGACAGAACCTTTTCAACAGCTGTAAATTGAATTTTATTACTTGTTTTAAGGCAAGATGAATATTAACGACATAAGTTATACAGCATACACCGCAGATACAAAACTCCTGCTATCATTCATGTGATCTTGTACAACATGAAAACATTAAAAGGAATTTGGGAACAGGTGTTATGTAAATAAAGAACTTCCATGAGAAGAGTATTTTCTCTTGCCCACGTTACAGACACTAGGTGACAACCAAGAACAGAAACCTGTGATAGCTTCACACCACTTACCACTTCAACTGATCACTAAATGCCATGAAGCACTAACAGCAACCAGGAGACAACATAAATCCTCTTCCCAACAACAGACACTTCAAAACAGACCAAAAACAAAGGGATTGAAGATACTGGGACAGACCTATTGACCCAAGTACCACAAAAGCTGCAGTGACAAAAACCTTGGCATAGGAGCTTAGATCCTTTATTAGTGCAGTAGACAAGTTGGTCCTGTGTTGATACCAAGACCAAACGTTTCAAGTTATTGCCTGATCTGGTCCATAAAGCAAGTCATTCACAAAATCAGTATTTTCTCTCATTCCTGACTACAGTTTATAGATTTGTTGAGCAATTCCTTTTATTTAAGCAAACAAACAAAAATAATTCAAGTCCGCAACTATGACTTCTAACTCATTATTTCACTCCTGTAGATGTTGACCAAATATGCAGACCAAAACAAATTCCCAGTGTCTTTGGGGTAGCCATTCCATAAGCAGCTAGAAATTGACTGTGTGACTTGGTCTAGGTGATCCTGC
>VXBP01004351.1:0-23203 GCA_013400115.1 Rhinopomastus cyanomelas
GCAGGTCCCAGGACAGACGCTTCCGGGGGTGGGGGGTCCTGTGACTTGTGCAACCGGAGTAGGTCCCCCAGAATACAACAAAACTTTTCTTCCTCATGAAAGCACTTGTACAGGTTCTAGCAGTTCTCAAACTGCAACAGGCTGAAAACCTCTGAATAGATTCATGTATCATGGCAAGCCCTTTTGCCCCTAATGTGTGACCAATTTTCAGGAACAAGAAAGGAAAAGGAAATTTGTCACATTAAGGAAGGATAGAATGAAGGTGTTTGCAACAGCAATATTTAATCAATGACTACTGCCTCAGCTCCCATCTGATGCATAAAATGCACAGTAGCCTCTCCTGTATAAACTGTCTGCTTGTCCTGTGACCACAGGCTGATCTTTGAGGCCATCAGCCACACCTGTGCATTATATTAGTTTTGCAAAAGTTTTGTTTTCAATACAGTCTTTCATCACTTTTCAGACTTCATCTCCCACCACTGACATTGTTCTCCATAAGAAAACCTACAACTAGACCAGCTGATTTCCCTCCATTTACCCATCTCACACTTCTATTAGAAATTAATGGCTCTGAGGTTCTGCATCTACTTATTTCATCAAACTTATATCTTGTGGTGGAGTGTTTTCCCTAGAATCAGACCAGACAGAAAAAAGATGGTTGCACTCTCATAATTTTCAGGGCCTGAATAACAAATTACTTTCTTGCCTGATTTGAGCCCAATACCACTCCTGCTCATGGAGAAAAAGGCACTTGTAAGTAGTAAAGTACTGGAATTACAGAATGCATTAAACATAGAAAAAATGAATGGGTGCCTGAGGAATCTCCTTTAAGACTTATCTGAATTTATTTCAAGTATTTCTCAATACTGTAGAAGCAAAGGAACTTTAATACTGGCAAAACTGAAAGAATACCATTAAAGGATGAAAACGGAAAACAAAAAAGTTCAAGTTCTGGTTCAGATTTAGATGAATTTAGGGGCAAATCAACTAAAAATTCTGCTGACCCTAAAAAGAAGCGACAGAACTACTCAGATTTTTCAAACCATGATTCGAAGTTAGAAAAATAAATAGAACTTCTGAGTAAAATTGAGGCTACAAAAAGCTAAGAGAATTCTTTCCCTCTGTTTTTTAAATTTAAATTATATTTTTGTTATTTTTTTGCAGTGCCTAAAAAATATGTCCTGGCTTCTGTTCATTTCATATACTGTACTTTTAAAAAAGTTATTATTTGCACAGCGAGTTCCACAAATCCGAAGGGAAGGTCTATTTACAACTTAGTGGTCCCTGGTGGTGTTAAAATATGCTGTTAGCTAGGAGTTATCTGTAGCTGAATTCCTATAATTTCACTGAATATTCTGTGCACTGAACACAGAAAACAGCGAGAAAACTGCCCTCTTCCTCCTGTCTGCAGAGTTTTGTTTAACTAGTAGTGTTTATTCTAAAGACCACAGTCACTTGCTGATACTCTGAAGAATCATGGATGAAAAGAAATTGCACCCATTTTGAGATCAAAGCATATCACAGCCTAAAAGTTTTACTAGTTATATTACTATACAGATATATGGAAAATTGCAGTTCTGGGCTCCTTCATTCAAGATGGGATAAAAACTTGATTGAGAGAGTTCAATGGACATCCAAGAGGATGATTAGGTGACTGGAGCACTCGCCTTATGAGGCAAGATTGAAATATTTGGGTCTTTTCATCTTGGAGAGGAGAAGGGCATGAGGGGACTTAATCACTGTCTATAAATAGATGAGGGCTGGGTTTCAAGAAGAACAATCTCTTTTCTCTTGCACCCTGTGATAGGACAAGAGGCAATGAGTGCATGTTGGAGCAGAGGAAGGTCCATCTCAGTATGAGAAAAGACTTCTTTACTTCAAGGGTTACAGAGCACTGAAATAGGCTGCCCAGGCAGGTTGTGGAGTCTCCTTTTCTAGATACTTCTGTGTCAGGGGGATTTGACTAGATGATCTTTCAAGGTCACTTCCAATCCCTAATGATTCTATGATTCTGTGATTCTATCTGAATGAGTTTCTATATAACCTGGTTTTGGTTCTATGATCCTGCTCAAGCACGGTGGGGTTGGACTTATCACAGAACATCAGGGATTGGAAAGGACCTCAAAAGATCATCTAGTCCAATCTCCTTGCCAGAATAAGATCACCTAGATCAAGTTGATGACCTCTAGAGGTCCCTTCCAACCCTAATGATCTGTATATATAGTGAATAACATATATCATACATATATAAAATATATACTTATATCAATATACACTGTCATATACAGTATATGATACAGAAATTATATACTAATAGTTGTATTGTTGCTGGATGTTATTTTCATTATGAAACAGTTTACATTATAGTTAATGACACGGAAAGCAGTTCTAATACTTGTACTGCTCCCACGAGTAAGAGGTGGAAGTGACTTCAATATCATGAGCAGTTTAAAATGACGGTAAGTGAAAACTGAGCACAGTTACTGCTGACATGTAACGGAGATAATGGTACACAATTACAGCTCTAAACGCAGGCATTTCTCAGCCTAACCAGCATTTTGAACAAGTATAAACAAAACCCATGATGATAGGCAGGTGTTTTTATCTTTACGTGAGTCTTGAAGTAGCAGCAAGCGCTGAAGGGGCCAACAGCTTAAATACAGATCAACTTTCACTTCACTATCACCATCCTATGACAGTTATTCAGCTGACACACTTTTGCCATCTCAGTTATCACAGGCTGATGGGATGCAGGGCACTGTAGGGTAGATACCTGTAACACCAGAAAAACAGGATCACCTCAAGCACATTTCACAGGCAGGATAACTGCTCTGAAACCCTTCCCTCCCTGCTTCTTGCAAATTCTCCCCAAACAGCTCTTGTGAGTGGAATCTCTCCGCAAACCCACGACAAAGCTTGACCTCACAGTGTTTATTATTTCTACAGATATCCACTGTTGAGAATAAGAAGAGGAAAAGATCCACTTCATGCAGGTACACACAAACCTAACAGCAAGCTGGAGGTCAGTAGGGAGTGATGGAAAGAGTATTCTGGAAAACAAACACTCCGGAAGTGAGCATGAGCAAAGAGCTTCTGAGTGTGGCTCTGCTCTCTGCATGAAAGAGGTTGCTGTGGACATAGTTAACAACGAAATTTCCTACGGATTATTTTTCAGTTTTGTAAGCCATGTAATTAAGGGAAGCAATTTTCCTGGGTTTGATGACTGATGTAACAACAGCAGTTTGGTGATTCCCTCTGGATTAGCAATTTATATATATATTAATGGAGGGGAAGAATGTTTAAGAAGACAGGATAATGGAAGAGAAGACAGTTGTGATACAGGAAATAAGGGTCCTTGCCCAAGTTGCATTCAGATGCTTTGAGGCATACACAGAGATGACTACTGACAGTCAATTTCTCCCTTTTATATTGCCTTTATTTCAGGCTCGGTGAAGTTTGAGCATTTTCTTGGAATTGATCTCCCTAATGTCCACAGGAGCTGTTGTTAGCACTAGATTCCCAGCTCATGACTAAAGAAATCACCCAGTCTGGGACACAGAGTAAAGATAGAAAAACAAGGGGACACATTGTTGTAGCATGATGCTGTTTAGCACAGTACCTGCTCTTCTCTAGAACAAAAGGAGCTTCTTAAGACCAGATCTAGCCTTTCTTACACAGATATGGGAAAGGTCAATCTTTTAAGTAGTAAGCAGACATTTACTTATAGAGACCTTCCAGTCCCTGAAGACTGAGGAAGACTGTGTCACAAGGGCAGCAAATGATATGATGAGGGGTCATGGTCTGAAGCTGGAAACGGGTAGATTTGGGATGGACATTAAGAAAAAGTTCTTTAATTTGAGTGTGGGAATCCCTTGAACAGGCTGCCTAGAGAGGAGATGGAGGCCCCATCCCTAGAGCCGCTCCAGGTCAGGCTGGATGGGGCTCTGGGCAATCTGTTCTAGTTAGAGATGTCCCTGATTGTTGTAGAAGGGTTGGACTAGATAATCTTTAGAGGTCACCCCCAAACCCTATGATTCTAAGTATTGCCCATCTGTAAGAAGTGTCAAAAGATGATCCACGGTACTACAATCCTGCTAGTTTGGCCTCAGTCCCAGGGGTTGTGAACCAGCAGCAAATCACCTTGAGTGACACCTTGTGGCAGGCAGTGATACCCAGACAGTATGAGTTGTTTGACAAACCTGATCTCCACGTATGACAAGATGACCCACTGTGTGGATGAGGAAAAGACTTGTGTCTACGTAGATATTATGAAAGTAATTGGTGATCAGTCAAAAGTGATGTTCTCCAGCATTCAGTTTTGGGGAATGTTCTTTCTAATGTCTTTATCAACTATCCGGATGAGGAGACTCAGTGCACTCAGATGACACCATGTTGAGCAGAAGCACTGATCTGTTTGAGAGTGGAGAGGGTCTACAGAAGAACACAGAAATGCTGGATTGTTTGGTTGAGGCCAATTGCATAATATTCAGCAAGTACAAGTCCCTGCACTCAGGTCTCAGAAATCTTGCAACATTACAGGCTTAGAGAACAGTGGCTGGAAAGATGGCTGGCAGAGAAGGACCTGGAGGTGTTGGCTGACACCTCTCTGAGGATGAGCCAGCAGTGTGCCCAAGTGGTCAAGAAAGCAAATGGCATCCTATCCTGTATCAGCAATTGTGTTGCCAGCATGACCACGGCAGGGATTGTTACGGCACACCAGGCACTGGTGATGAACATCTCAAATCCTGGATGCAGTTTTGGGCCCCTCATTGCAAGGAGACCCTTATGGGGTCAAAGTGACTCCAGAGGAATGCAGTGAAGCTGGTGATGGGTCTAGAGCACAAGTAGTCTGACAGCAGCTGCAGGAAGTGGGGCTGTTTAGTCTGAAGACCTTATTAAGAGAGAAAACTCAAGGAAGACCTTATTGCTCTCTACAACCATGTGAAGGCCTCAAGTTGTACACGGAGTGATTTAGATTGGGCATTAGGAAAAAATCTCCTAATTGAAAGACTTGTCAAGCACTGGAACATGTTACCCACAAAGTGGTTGAGTCACCATTCTTGGAGCTAGAATCATAGAACAATTTAGCCTTAAAAGACCCTTTAGACCATTGAGTTCAACTGTAATCTTAACACTGCCAAGTCCACCACTAAACTATATCCCTATGTTCTGCATCTACACACCTTAGAAATATCTTCAGCAATGGCGATTCAACAACTTCTCTGGGCAGTCTGTTGTCTAAGTCTCCAATATGCCTTGTCTACACATATTTTAAACAGCATGCAGGAGTGGCACTCAGGGACTTGGCAGCATTAGGTTTAGAGTTGGACATGATTTTAAGGGTCTTTATCCTCAAGTTTCATTCAACTAAGTCAATGTCATCTAGTGATAGAATGAGGGGCAATGGTTGTAAGCTGGAACATAGGAGGTTCCACATCAATGTGAGAAGGAACTTCTTCCCAGTGAGGGTGACAGAGCACTGGAACAGACTGCCCAGGGAGGTTGTGGAGTGTGGAGTCTCCTTCACTGGAGACGTTTAAGACTTGCCTGGATGTGTTCCTGTGCAGCTTGTTCTAAGTGATCCTGCTGTGGCAGGGGGATTTGACTGGTTGATCTTTCAAGGTCCCTTCCAACCACTAATGATTCTGTGATTCTGTGATTCTGTGAATATATAATTCCATGGTCACACAGAAGCAATAGAACATGCAGGAAGGAAAACTACTCCTGCTTACTCCCTGCCTCTCCGACTTCTGAAGATCTATTATGACCTGTCTTTCTAGGACAGGTAACCTAGGAATGCATCCCAAGAATAATAAAAATTACAAACATATTAGCATCTTGATAAAGTAGTTTTATAAAGGAGGATAGTTTGTTATTCGCTGACTAACTACCATTCTCCTTAGAAAAAGGACCCTGCTTCTACCATAGACCATGGAAAAAGTGTTTACTCGCACACAGGAATTTCCATCGCAGGAAAGACACTGATATTCCAGCAGTTTTTTTGGATCTTATCACTTTAAAAGGAGGTTCAGAAACACTATAATGGTTTCATATTCAGAAAATCTGACTTGTTGAACTCCAACGAAGTAATTTACAGCTGCCTTGCTCAAAATGGATTTGCATTCTGTATAGAGGTGTCAAGGCTTGTGAAGGTTGTAATTTGAAAATCTCATCTCTGTTACTTCTAAAAGCCTTGTCTTCATAAACGCACTCCATTTTCTATGATACTCTGAGGTTAAAATTTTCTATTACAAGAGCATAAAAAATATCCATTAAAAAAAAAATCAATGAATTTAGGCGTAACTGCATCCGCAGTAAACATCATGGGGTCTGAGATAAAAACTGCATTGATAAATATATGTTCAGTTATGCCCAAGCAAATTACTTAGGCTTTCCTAATGGAAAACTTGAACAAGGGAAAATCTGAAATGTTATTGCAGTTCAGTTTATATTTAGGTCTTTCCAATCACCTCTAGTAGATACTTCATAAAATATTTAAATTCTTTAGGAAATGGTGGCAGAGTGCTGTCATTTCTCTGCTATTAGTTGTATTTGCCCATTTTATTTACCCTTAATGTTTTTCATACTTAATCCAAAATTAAGGATTTAAGTAAAATTCACTCTGTTTATCATCAGTGTTGCTTTAGAGGAGGTTAATTTTTTAAAAAATAAACATTTTTAAAAGTAAATCTAGGTGATCTTGCTGTGGCAGGATGGGCACAGATTGTACTAGATGATCTTTTGATGTCCCTTTCAATCCCTAATGTTCTTTTTGCAGCCTGTAAAGAATTCCATATATATCATCAAGTGGCTGCACACTTGTGGGAGTTTCTTAGTGCATTTTTGTAAGTAACAGAGACTAATGATCACCTGAACATAACCCAATACATCTTTCCCCTGTTTTCTCATATGTTGTTGGAAAATCAAGAATCAGTTACTGATTTCAGAAGGGAGAAAGATGACAGCTATGGAATAGGAAGTTTCTTATTTCTTTGTGCCCGGTGTTAGGGAACATTTCCCACAGTTGGTTTTTCAGGAACAGGCTGTTAAATTGCTTTCAGTTTGACTTAATGAAGCAAATCAACCTGACAAAGAACTGCTGTTGCAGGCAGATTGGACTGATCAGATTGAATGATCAGACTGAATGACTGAAGATTGGATGATCTTTCGAGGTCCCTTCCAATCCGTAGTGATTCTATGATTCTTCACAGTGAGGGTGACAGAGCACTGGAACAGGCTGCCCAGGGTGGTTGTAGAGTCTCCTTCACTGGAGAAGTTTAAGACCCATCTGGATGTGCTGCTGTGTGACTTGGTCTAGGTGATCCTGGTGTGTCAAGAGGTTTGGGCTGGATGATCTTTTGAGTTCCTTCCCAATCCCTAATGCTTCTATGTTTCTATGATTCTATCATTCTTCTAATTTTTTGGAGAAATTTTTGGTAAATTGGATATTTTTTAAAAAAAACCCTTGACTTCCCTGAAATGTTTGTGACATATCAATACAGCTTTCCTTTTTTCACATTTAGAGTGGGTAATAGAGATAATATTTCATCTTTATACCGTAGTGTCCAAGGTGAAAATAAAATAAGATTTTGCTAAATGATTGACTTACGGGATCAAAATCTATAACAAGAGTTATAAAGCAGGTATTTATGTGTATATATATATATATGTATGTGTATATATATATATACACACATACATACCTGCTTTATATATATATATATATAAAGGGGGATCTTTCCACCTACCTTTGAACACTGAGACGCATAACAGTCATGGTTTTATATAGGGTACAGTTGTACATATGCACTGAGTTGCGAAGGCAGGAATGGCCATATTACTATTAGTCATCTCCACCTTAGGTTTGCGCAGTGATTGCCTGGAGGTGACGAGGCAGACCTCTTAGGGTGAAAGTTTGGCGTTTTCTTCCTCATAACTTCTCACCCTTAGCATGAAAGGCTGAGTTGTGGCCACAACAGCAATGAACTCTGCCCTCTCTTGAATAGCTGTTCTTACAGATAACTGAGTTCTCACTAACTGGTCCTTGCACCTTGTTATGGCTCACTTCCATCTGTTTCTTATATTTACCAAATTTCTTTTCATACTTAATAACTTTTAGCTGCAAAGTTAACTATTTTCTAGCTGTATATCAGGATCTAGTGCAAAGCTATATAACCTAAAAATAGAAATTATATGTGCTTAAAACCTGAGAGAGCTAACTTGACCCCATTTCCTCTTATCCTATTGCTAGTCTCTGTGGAGAAGAGGCCAACACTCACCTCACTATAATCTCTCTTCAGGTAGTTGTAGCAAGCAGTGAGGTCTCGCCTTGGCCTCCATTCCTCCAGCCTGAAGAGCCCGCCTGGAAGTCTTTAATTTCCAGCAAAGACTCATCTGCATAGAGTCAACAGCAAAAAAATGTTCTTAGTTGCCCCTCTCCTTCTTTCACCAATTTTATTTATTTCATTCTTTTAATTAGAGATTATCATCTTTGGTTGTATCCCACAAATGTCTGGCCTTCAGGTTTGTGTATGAAGAACATTATCAATATTTAAGATTTCATACTGTTTTTTCACAGTATACACAATTTCAACCGTTTGAAATAAAAGCTTAATTTACTTAATAGCAAATTATGCATGTCAGGAGCATGGAGCCAGGCTCTGCTCAGTGTCATCCAGTGATAGTACAACAGGCAATGTTTGTAAACTGGAATATAGTAGGTTTCACATATGAGAAGGAGAATATAGGAGGTTTCACATATTTCAAATATGAGAAGGAACTTCTTCCCGGTGAGGATGACAGAGCACTGGAACACACTGCCCAGGGGAGTGGTGGAGTTTCCTTCTCTGGAGATGTTTAACACCCACCCGGATGTGTTCCTGTGTGACTTGATCTAGATGATCCTGCTGTGTCAGGGGGATTGGACTAAATGATCTTTCAAGGTCCCTTCCAATCTCTGATGTTCTGTTGTGATTCTGTGCAATTACAAAGGCACATCTGTAAAATAACAGTGCTTGGGATTGTGATATTTGTACTTCTAATAACAATACTGGTCTGTGGTTACTTGCCTTTATTGTGGATGTGTAACTGCAGCCACTCAGCTTGAGGCTGTATTTAAGGTACAGATTGAAATTATAATAAAATAATGGTGTGTATTTTCTACTCACTCAGGGATACAGGTAGCTGCAAAAGCTAGTGAGATTTCTTTTTCCTCAGGATCAGACACTAAATGTAGCAGATGCCACTCAAACTTGGTTCTGTATAGGAAATTCCTAAGGTTATGATGACAAATGATAGGAGCAAGCCAAGCAGCTTGGTATTTCAGCATTTACTCTGTTTGTTGACTAAAATACACCAGCATTCACCAACTGTGTCTAGATGATGTCTGAGTCAAAGTGAGGGCCAGAAGGGAGGAAAGCTGTGCTAGCTGCTGCAATTTATTCCATGAAAACAAAATGCTGACATTTAATAAAAAAGTTGTTTTTATTAAAAGCAACCTTCGTATTTGCCCTGAAAGAATCAAATCATTTCAAGGCTCTGAAGGATATTACCAAACTCTGTCAAAGACATAAAACCCCTTTTCCTCCTTCAGGTTTAAACCACAGATTGAAAACTTCCCAAGTATATAAAAGAAAAAGGTTTAATCACTCTGAGTGAAATTACATATGCTGCAGATTCAGTATTGTCATTTCACAAAATTAGGCACATTTATAATCTAAAATAAAAATTATACAGAACCTATGCATTCACAGGGATTTGCCCATCTTGTTCTTGATGCAATTCTACTGAGAAACTGCGTACTTTAGTGCCAGGTACTTAGATGCTCACTATTCCTTCATTTTTTCACTCATGTAAAGTCAACAACCTTATCAAAGATATAAACAATATTTCCTCCTTCATGTTTTCATCCTATGAGACACCCACTCTCTTAGACAGCTTCCTGATGCACACAGATCTCTTCTATATATGAGATTCACTTTCATCAGTCCTTCCCCATACTCTTACTGATAATTTTGCACCTCAGCTGAGACTGTTTCTGGCCCTCAATGCACTAGTTAACCAGTTAAACAAACCATAGGACCTGAAGAAAAATCCTTTGTTCAGTAAAATTAATGAGAATGCTTCTGTCTAGAGGAGAAAGGGGAGATGAGAGGACATCATTAAAATTGTGTGTATGTGTAACTAACCCCATTTATAGACAGTTTTCTTCCAACAGAAATTTTACTGAATATATGCACTTCATCAGTGCCCTGTCATGCAAATATAACTGAGGACTATAAAGGTCTTTCTAATACAGAGTAGACATTATATTTTTACTCATTTCTCTTTAAGGCAGAACAATACATTTACTTACACAGTAAAATCATCACCCATTTAAAAATATTAAAATCTCTGTTTAATCACAGCCCCATCCACCTGCCCAAGGCACCTGCCATGTCTCTCATAAAGTTTTCTGACTTGTAGTGCTGTTCTTCTCTTCTTGTTAGATTTAATCTTTCAGAATCTGTTCCATCTCAGCTATCTATTAATATTAATTGCTCCTTCACATTAAACACTCCAGCTTTTTCAATACATTTGTTTTTTAAAAGTTTTCCTTCCTCGTAACCTTCTATTCTTGCTTCTGATGTGTTCTGAACTTCATAGACATCACCTCTGGAACCAGATGTACAGACACAGGTTTCTAGAGGCTGAATAGCTGACTGAGGAATAATCACAATATGTGCAGTTTATACAATCATAGAATCACAGAATCATTCAAGTCAGAAAAGACCCCTGGATCATTGATCCAACCATCAACTCTATTCTACACGTTCACCCCTATACCAAATCCCCCAACACCACATCTAAGTGACTTTTAAGCACATCCAGGGATGGGGACTCAACCAACACCATTCCAGCACCTGACTATTCTCTCCCTGAAGAATTTTTTCCTGATGTCCAACCTAAATCTACCCTGTTGAAGCTTGAAGCCCTTCGCTTTGGTTCTGTCACTAATGATTTGTGAAAAGAGACCAGTACCAACATTTCTACAATATCATTTCACATAGTTGTAGAGAGTGATGAGGTCTCCCCTTAGCCTCCTAAAGAGCCTCAATTATCTCAGTCTCTCCTGAGATTTCTTCTTCAGGCCCTTCGCCAGTTTTGTTGCCCTCCTCTGCACACACCCCTGCACGTCCACACCTCTCTTGTATTTAGGTGCCCAAAACTGGACCCAGTACTCAAAGTGCAGCCCCACTAGTGCTGAGTCTAGGGGGACAATCACCTCCCTACTCCTGCTGGACACATAGTTTCTAATATAGGCCAGGATGCCATTGGCCTTCTTGGCCACCTGGGCACCCTGTTGGCTCATATTCAGCTGCCTGTCAATTAGAACCCCCGGGTCCTTTTCTGCAAGACTGTTTTCCAGCCACCCTGCCCCAAGCTGCCCTGATTTTTTTTGGCTTTCCCTGTTGGGTCCTGTCCGGCACAGAATGAGTTAGACAACAGTTTGGGTAGACAAGAACAGTCAGTCCCTACACAACCTCTTCAGCAGCAGTGAGCATTTTATAGTTAGTGACATCTCCCACTGTGTTTGTTTCTTTTCGAGGCTGGAGAGTCCTAGGCTACTCAGCCACTGCACGAAGAGAAGCACTTTGTCACTCTTCTAGTAATTTTGAAAGATTTCCAGGCTCTTCTACATCCATTTTTGAGACAGGAGGCTAAAAGCTTACGTGTGCTCAAGCTGTAAGCCAAACGCTGATATCACAGTATCACAGTATCACAGTATTATCAAGGTTGGAAGAGACCTCATAGATCATCAAGTCCAACCTNTCGTTCCTGATATCTGCAACACAAAGTGGTGCTGGTTTGTTCTCCACTCTTTCCCTATAACAGTTCTTGGCAACAGATTCATTTTTCTTTTTGTTACTTGGTACTGCTTCAGTTTTCACAGAGCTGTCTGTCATAATCCCAAAACACTGCTACTGAACAAGAACAGCTATCATTTTTGTGTGTGAAATTAGGTGACTTTCTCACCGTTCAAACTGCTCTGGATTTATCTGTGCAGAATTACCAGACACTTTACAACCAGTTGCTCTGTTCTGTAAGGTCTCCCCATAATGTTCTGTAGCCTGGGCTTGCCTTTACTGCTCCAAATAACTAGCACCATCACAAAACTTTGTTTTCTCACTGCTTGTCCCCTTTGGCAGGTAATTGTTGGAAAGGTTAAAGATCTTCTGTACAACTCAGGTGGCCTCTGTCTCTCTCTGCCCAAAGAACAGGCAATTTCCTCCTACTCCTTGTTTCAGGGGACCTTCTTTCTTACATTGAAGCTACCGGTTTCACTAAATTCTTTGATCAGGGACTTTGTGTAAAGACTTTTGGAAACCCAAATAGACTGTTTCAACCAGATAATTCCTGTGGCATTCCAATTACCATCTCATTTCCTTTTGCTTTTAAGTTGTTTGAATGTGCTCTATTGCTATTTGGAATTTCAGTTTTATTTTTCAATTCAGTTGTCACTGGTGAAACCACTGCCTGTGTCTGAACTGCTTTTCAACCTCGCGTTACATTCAAGGCTTTTTACTGCTTATTTTCTCCCAATGTACTGATCGTTGCCTACAATCTTCTCTTGATAACAGATTTAAAAGCCCAAGAGAGATTATTATAACATCTTCACTTTATTTCCCTTCTGACTGTTTCTCCAGTGCACTCTGGGAAGCATCAGGCTCAGCTAAATTAAAACTCTCCTTTCTTGTGCATGTTAAAACCTTGATGTGGAGACGCTGTTGCTAAGACGTCACCACTAATTCTCATGAGTGCTGTCTCACTGTCTGTTTGTGGTTTTCCACCTGGTGATGGCTATTTTCCAACTCTGGTCCTTGAATGGGATGAAAACCCATTAAGACAGAAGATCTCTTTAGTACTTTCCACCATCCTGTCTTTACAGACCCCCAGCATGCTGTGATCTTTCAATCCATGACTACGTCGACAAAAATAAGTGAACAGTATGAATACTTATTTACACAGCAACTCTCTCAAATGTGGGTAGTGAGGCTTGGGTAGGACCCTCACACCTTTCCTACCCCTGGATAGGATGTCCTACCCTGTTGGGCTCCTACAAGAATAAAGTAAATGCAATAATCTGGAGATGTTTAAAACCCACCTGGATATGTTCCTGTGCAACTGGATCTAGGTGATTCTGTTGTGGTCAGGGGATAGGACTGGTTGATTCTTTGAGGTCCCTTCCAATCTCTAACATTCTGTGATTCTGTGATTAATTTTTAGTGAAGAGACAGTAATATTTTGTATAGAGAGGTAATTCTGGAGACACTGAAAATGTCTTTGGAGTGTCTCTTGTGCTCACAGATCTGCCAGATACAGTCTCAGGTGTTCTCTCATCCATGTTACACCCAACTCACCCAACAGGGAATCTGCTTGTAGGTAACTGAGGCTTAATTTAGTATTTTTAGTATATTTCTTATAGATCCTCTTATCTCAGAACCATAGTGGGCCATCAGAAAAGACAACTTTCTGCAAGAAAAGCAGTGTCCCGATTGCCTTCATACCACAGTTCAGAAAACCAACCACTAGCTGAGTGAAATAGTCCCTTCCTACAGCAGGCAGTTAGATAAGCTCTCCCACAAGTGTTGGATAGACAGAGAAGTGCAATATTCAAGCATCTTATAGAGTTGGTAAAGTCAGAGCGATGTATCAGTGCTCTCACTTCGCAGCAGTTTCTCAGGACTTGAGGAAAGGATGAGGCAAGGGTAACATCAGGGACATGAAAGGAGTAATAGGATTTCTTTTTCTCCATTTTCCACATGGATTCCTAGCTAAAAACTCCTTTCCTCTTCTCTTTCCTTTTTACCTATCTGAATGAAGCTGCAGAGTTTTCAATACAAGCGTACATCATGACGTATCACACAACGTACCTTCTCCTGCTAAGCAACTGCTGATGGTGCCTGGTAGAGCCAGGCAGACTTCGAAGTCCCTTATAAATCTTCATGTGTGAGCATAAAGACAATACAGCACAAGGGGTAATGTAAGAGAGGAGAAAATCAAACTTTGCTGCAAGTTAACCGTTCTCAATTAAAACTAGATTATTGCTGAAATGAAAGGGCTGCTCTTGCTCAATTCCGCTGAAATTAGAGAAAGGAATTGATGTGCTGCTCTGTCACATGGCCAATCAATCTACCTGATTGTGTAGCCCTGCCTGATAGCTGCAGTAGCACCAGTAAAACTAATGATCAGGGGGAAAGAGGGGGTGGAAAGGAAAAAAAAAAAACAGTCCAAATCATCTTACAATAAACATACACTATCAAATTCATATTCTCCTATTGGACTATCCTACACAGGATGAATTTTGAACATGAAATGCTTTCAATAAAACAGTTTATGCTTTTCAGAGACATCTCATGGAGCTGGAGGTGGGGAAGGGACACTGTAGAGACACATAACTCATTCCCAAGCTCACTGAGGAAAGTTACTGTGCTCACATGCTAGTAAGTAATAACGTTATTACCGCTGCAATTTCAAATTCTGACTAATGTCATACACAGCCTGGTTGCCATTAGCCTGTCTTTGAAGCATTTCCTTCCCTTGTAAATGGCTGAAGGGTTGGTCTTGATAACACACATTTGACAGCATAACATATTAGGCATGTAAGATATTGCACCTCCATGCCTCCTACTCGTATTTTTTCAGACTTAGATACCATAAGGCAATTTCAGAGACCTTTCTTCAAATATAAATAATCAAAGGGAGATTTTGCTGACTGAAAGCTAAAGTATTCTTTGTACTTCTTACAGGTTATTGAATTGTCAAATAAAGTTACAAAATATTTGCAACACATAAGGCCTAGGCTTAGGACAAATGGGATTCTACTCAAATGCAACTCCAGCAGCTGCACTGGTGTTTCTGTACTTGTTCTTCACTTACTCTAAGGAAGATCCAAGCATGGATGTCAACCATTTTTGAGCTTTTTTCTCTTGCAAAATCTCTTTGAGACAGTCAGGGTTCTGGATGCACAGCTTGTGCTGAACAGAAATCTTTGTCAGGACCCTTCTCTGCAGAGGAACAAATTTGTCAGATATATTTGCCCAGAGAAATTGTGGAAGCTCCACCCCAGGAAGTGTTCAAGGCCAGGACGGATGAAGCTCTGACGAAACTGATATAGTGGGAGGTGTCCCTGCCCATGTAGAGGGGTTGGAACTCAATCTTCAAGGACCCTTCCAACTCCAATCTTTCCATGATTCTATGATATTTAGTAAAAAAGATAAAAATTTTAAAAATCCTGTGTAAATCTAAACCATAATTTTTATAATCTTATTAAATAAAAAAGCAAATAAGCACATTTGTCTCAGTGAAGAGAACAAAGTTAGTCAAGGATCATCAACATAAAAAAACCAAAGAGCTGAGAAATTAGTTAAATTAATAAAAGGCCCTGTTGACGTTTACTGATAAGTACATACCCAAACTTTTACAGGTCAGATTTCAAAAGTAGTCACTCCTAGATGATTTTAAATTTGCTTTTTCTTACTAATTTAATAATATGCTTTTGCTGAGCAAGCTGGGAGAAGTGAGAGGGTTGGTGTTCAGAAATTCACACCTAGGAACTTCTTCATGACACAAAAGCTTCACGTTTTTGTTTTATCCACTTTGCTTCTTTATTTGCCAAGCATTTCTTTGGTACATTAATTAGTGCATTAAAGTTTAATTCTTATGAGCTACTGAAATCAGTCGTGAAACCTATCTCAGCAGGCAATACCCCCATTACTGTGTCTATATTACTGAAATCTAACATTGAAAGAGTTTTTAACCAAGGATGTCGTAATGCAACAAAATATTCAATATTTATTTTTTTTCTTCTAACAAGAAAGGTCATGGAAGTGCTTTTTGGATAATAAAATCAATGTATTTGCAGCATGTCTCGCTTGCGCCAACAAGTGCTTTTAGCCTTGTTTTTGATGCCTGTATTTCTGACAAGCTAAACTGATTCAGAAGGACCACTATGGCCCTACTAAGCTTCCTGGCAGACCTATCTGAAGGCAGACTTGTTAGATTGGCAAGTGGTTACACTCCCCAGTTTGGTAGGAAAGGCCACACAAGTTGCACTTGCATTTCCAGTCCTGCTGATCCAGGGAACTAGCTTAACTCGAGGCTAAGTCTCAAGCTCTTTCCATTAAATACAAATCCTTTGAATCATCCTTCATAACACGTTACAGTTTCTGGGAATGCATAGATGTATTTTGTAAAAATTAAATACTTTGGAAGGAAGATTTATGTGTTATTCTTACATTCAATGGCAGATATGATGTCCTAGGAAGCTATTCCCCAGAGTTCCTTCTTTCCTTTTCCCAAAAGTCCCACTGGCTTTGCTGGATTCAAGAGCACCATTACAATGGAGCAAAGTATGTTACAGCAGCAAGTGGTAAAACTAAACTTAGACGCAATGTAGGACCCCTGCTGAATCAGGTGGGTGCCCTAAAGAGAGAGGATACAGAAAAAGCGGGATGAAAAACACCTTCTTACCTTTCTATACTTCTTGGGGCTCATATCAAGCTCTAGATTGCTGAGGCCCCAGACGAAGTTGGGACAAAAGAGGAATTTGCCCTGGTTGATGACGGCTGGGTTAGGGTTCAGTTGAGCAAAGTGGATGGATTTATTCCATGGGCCTGGATGGAATACACCCACGACTGCTAAGGGAGAGAGCAGAAGTCATTGCTAGCCCACTCTCCATCTTTGCTAAGTCATGGGGATCAAGAGAGGTGCCTGGTAATACAGAGATTCACAGAACCATAAAGATGATGAAAAGAGTGGAGCATCTCCCTGATGAGGAAAAGCTGAGAGAGCTGCATCTCTTTAGCTGTGAAAAAAAAGGAGACTGAGGGGTGACCTCATTAATGTTGATAAATATGGAAAGGGTAGGTGTCAGGAGGATGGAGCCAGGCTCTGCTCTGTGGCATCTAATGATAGGACAAGGGGCAATGGGTGTAAACTATAACATAGGAGGTTCCATATCAATATGAGAAGGAACTTGACAGAACACTGGAAGGGGCTGCCCAAGAAGGGGCTGTGGTGTCTCCTTCTCTGAAGACTTTCAGAAACCACCTGAACATATTCCTGTGTGAATTAATCTAGGTGATCCTGCTGTGGCAGGGGGAATAGACTTTTGAAGTACCTTCCAATACCTAGTGTTCTGTGAATCTGTAGTTCCGTGTTTAAATCAGCCAAGTCCGGCTTACTTGGTCTGAAATAGCTCTCAGCAGTACAGTAAGAATAGATATATGATATGAATATGATTCTTTTCTATTTCTGCAAATTTCATGTAGATTGGTGAATATCTGAAAGGTTAATTTACTGTGCTGACTTCAATGTAAGAACTACCAGATATTGCAAAGTATTTGTTTCAGTCATGATGCCCAACTATCACTCTAGTGAAAAGTCATTTTCTCCAGGTAGCAATCAAGGGCTTGGTCCCTGGAGAACCCGCCACACAACAACAATCCCAAACCCTCATTTTGGAGGCTGAGATTTCAATTAAAAATATTTAATATATATGAAAAACACTTTGGAACAAAACAAACACAAAGACAAATTCCGTCCCTCTCAAAACAACATTTAAGTATCACAGGCTTTTTTCCCTTGTAACTCCGGTATATGTTTTCAAGTGCTACTTCAGAGGATACAAATGCTTAAGGAAATCACTATGGGAGGAAAACAACAAGTCTTTCTGTCTTCAAAGGAGCTGTGAAATAGACCGGCTTTGTAGAAAGTTCGCATGTGTAGGAAATTTCTTTAGAGAAGCTGCACAAATAGAATCTTCTCTCGCTAACCATGATTTGTGGGGTGGGGATGTCTTTTTAATCCCTCTCTTTTTTTGCTTTTGAAACTATCACACAAAGAAAGAAACAAAAAGCAGGAGATTATCTAAAGGTTACTATTGCTCAGTGCAGAAATCACTCTTAAGCTAATTAAACCAAATAATTGTTGTGAGCTGTGTCTTCTCTTGATAAGAATTTGGAAAATGAAATATTTGTTTAACTAGAACATTGTGCATTTCTTGAAAAATCAGTGGAGGTTAACTTTTTGATGGTTATTAAAGCCACAGTTGAATAATCAGGGCAACAATTTAATGGCCATCTTGATCACTTTGTTGGATAGCTGGTGTGTTGGGATTTGTTTGTAGGGGGATGGATGTGTTTGCATAATTGTTGTCTGCAGTAGACCATGTCTCTTTTTTTACAACTTAACCAGCTTTCAGTTAAAACCATAGATTTAATCTTACCTAGAGGATAATGACCTTCTCAATGAAAAAAAATACAGTGTGATATCATGGTTTAGCAATGACCCTGCAACAGTTGAGTTAATGGTTGGACTCAGTGACCATAGAATCATAGAATATATTGGGCTGGAATGGACCTCCAAAGGTCATCTACAACAAGCCCTACAATAAGCAGGGACATCTCTAACTAGAACAGACTGTCCAGAGCCCCATCAAGTCTGACTTTGGTTGTCTCTAGGGATGAGGCCTCTACCACATCTCTAGGCAACTTGTGCCAGGGATCCACCACCCTCATATTAAATAACATTTTCCTGATGTTCAGCCTAAAACTACCCTTTTGCAGATGATTCTGAGGTATCATTTAAGGATTTCATAGAATCATAGAACCATTAGGGATTGGAAAGATCATCTTGTCCAATGCCCCTGACACAGCAGGATCACCTAGCCTGAGTCATACAGTCAGTCTGGGTTAGAAGGCACCACAGGATCACCCAGTCCCAACTACCCTGCCCTAGATCAAGCTGGCCAAACCCTCATACATCCCGGGCTTAATCACCTCCAAGGACGGGGCCTCAGCCACTCTCACCGTGAAAAACTTCCTCCTCACATCCACTCTAAATCTACCCATCTCCAGCTTTGCTCCATTCCCCCCAGTCTTGTCACTACACACCATCCTAAATAGTCCCTCCCCAGCCTTTTTGTAGGCCCCGTAAGGTCACTTGGGAGACTCCTCCAGACTGAAGAGTCCTAATTCCCTCAGTCTATCCTCACAGGAGAGGTGCTCCAGCCCTCTGATCATCCTCGTGGCCCTCCGCTGCACATGCTCCAGCATCTGCACATCCCTCCTGTAATAAAGGCTACAGAACTGGATGCAGTACTCCAGGTGGGGTCTCACCAGAGCGGAGTAGAGGGGGAGAATCACCTCTCTTGACCTGCTGGCCACACTTCTCCTGATGCAGCCTAGAATCCGGTTTGCCCTCTGAGCTGCAAGTGCACACTGCTGGCTCATGTTGAGCATCTCGTCCACAAGCACCCCCAAGTCCCCCTCTTCNTACAGTAAAAAAATTCTGCAACGCAATTCCTCACCACCTGTTAACTGATGCCCAGCCAATCCCTGAGCCACAACATCCCTCAGCCAGCTCACCCCAGTTTATATCCCGGGCATGACGTCATATGGTAGGAAATATCCCTTTAGATCATTTGGATCAGCTCTTCTGGTTGTTTTCCCTACTGACACCTCCATCCTTCTCACCAGCAGGAAGTCCAAGCAGCTGAAAAGTCCTCAGTGTAAGCACTGCTGAGCAGCACCTAAAACGTCAGTGTGCGATCAACATTATTACAATCCTAAATCCAAAACAGCACTGTATCAATGACTGGGGAGAAGATCAGCTTTACTCCTGTCAAAACTAGGACATTAACGTAGCATTTAAGAGGAAAATTGTGTTGATCTGAATGTGGTGATTTTCCGTGCAAATGGCAAGATTAAGGATCTATAAAAAGAATTTATGAGGTTTATTCTTAAGCAACAGTAGGGAATCATGATTATTTTAGGGGGTAGTCACTCTTTCAAGCTCATTTCCAATTGTTTCCTGTATAATTTAGGTCTTATATTTTCACCAGCATGCTTTAGAACGGACTAGAGAAATACTTGCTAAAAGAGATAAACTTTAATGCAAGCTTTTCTTCCTGGGCATAATTTGGTTCCTTCTTTTTCCCAGTAAGGTTAGATGCTGTTTTCATATAAGAAGATACTTTTTTCTTCCTTGACATCATAAATTCAGAATACTAATGAGCACACTGTTGCATTCACCCACAGAAACCCCTATCTTGAGCAACATGAATCTGGTAAGTAAATGCAACATTAGGCAAAAACTATCTGTGGTGAACACAAGTGCATTCATAGAATCATAGAATCATGGAATCATTAGGGATTGGAAGGGACCTCAGAATATCATCTAGTCCAATCCCCCAGCAACAGCAGGATCATCTAAACCAAGTCACACAGGAATACATCCAGGGGGGTTTTAACAATCAGTTGAGACTCACAAAAAAAAACCCCACAATAAGTGAAAAGTGTCTCCACCATTTTCTTAGTATAATTGAACCATTAAGGTTGGAAGACATTACCAAGATCTTCCAGTCAACCATCAACTCCACACCACCCTGCCCACTAAACCTTGTTCCCTAAATGCATCTAAATGCTTTCTGACCCCCTTCAAATACAGTGACTCTGTCATCTTCCTGAACAGCCTGTTCCAATCCCTGACCACTCTGTCAGTGAAGAAATTTCTCCTGATGTTCAATCTAAACCTTACCTGGCACAACTTGAAGCCTTTTCCACTTTTTCTATCACTAGTGGCTTGGGAGAAGACACAGATCCCCACCTCTCTACAGTCTCCTGTCAGGTAGTCGTAAAGAGCAGTAAGTTCTTCCTTCAGTCCCCTTTTCTCCAGCCTAAACATCCCCAGTTCCCTCAGTTGCTCCTCCTAAGACCAGTCCTCAAGGTCTTTCACTACCATTGTTGTCCTTAACGCCACTCCAGCATTTCAATGTCTTTCTTGTATTGAGGTGTCCAAAAGATCATTCAGAATGTGAGTACAGAGAATACAAAAATCAATACTCCAGAAGACAAATACTACTTTTGACATTTTACATCTAGTTTGCTTGTAGATGAACTTAGAAGTATTTTAAGTACCCAAATATTTGTGTATGCACTTTGCTTTTCCAGAAAAGGAAAAAATGTTCTCTAAATTTAAAATTCTCAGGGAGATGACTCCTGTTGACTCTGCTGTGAGCAGTGCAATGGGAAAAGAGAGGAAGGTTCTGGCAAAGGCAGCAGAATGCATACTGCTGCAAATCATACAGTAAACACATATTCTATGAGATTATGAAAATTAGGGATTGAAAGGGATCTTGAAAGATCATCCAGTCCAATCCCTCTGCCACAGCAGGATCACCTAGACCAAGTCACACAGGAACATGTCCAGGCAGGCTTCTTCAAATCAAGATAAATCAAGAATATCTTCAAGCAGTAAAGAATACATCAGCAAACACAGTAAAGCATTTGAATAGTCACATACAGGTATCATGTCTAATTTTCTAGCACAGGAAATCTCAACTTGGATAGCTGTCAAGTCATGACGCAGAAATCACACTGATGTAAGACCCTGAGTCAGACATCAAGTACAGGTATGCTGATGCTCCCTGTGAGCACATTCCTTCACATTCCATTGCCCACAAAGAGATAATGGTACCACACATAGGAAATACAGTTTCCTGAAGGTTTGATTTGGGTGTTTTGTTTTGCATGGGGTGTTGTTTCAACAAGGCTGTAACACAGCTGAAGGACCACAGTCATGAGCAGAAGCCACATTGGATTCTGCATATTGTAAGGATAAGTTTACATAACCCACTACACAACTCATGACCTCAGAGACAAAAAAGACTACCTCAGACCAGAAGTATCCAGAAATAAAACCCAGAGGTAATGAGAAAGTCTGTAATAAAAAGAAAACCCATCCAAATCGACTATGTTAAACCTACAGTCCACCAGGTAAAGTCCATTAGCAGCAGCTGCAGCCTGCTGAGAGGTTAAATCCTGTCAAGACAGGTAGCATAGCTCTATGACCCTCTCAGGTGGCCTCTGTAAGCAGGCTTTGCTGCTGCTTCAACAGTTTTCTCCTGAAGCAAAATATCTGTCACCAAGGAGGTGGAAGCTCCATCCTTGCAGAAGTTTAAGGCTAGGCTGGATGAGGCTCTGGCCAGCCTGATCTAGGGTGGGGTGTCCCTGCCCATATTAGGGGAGTTGGAACTCAATGAGCCTGAGGTCTCTTCTAACCCAGACTGACTGTATGACTTGGTCTAGATGATCCTGCTGTGGCAGGGGGATTGGACTAGATGATCTTTCGAGGTCCCTTCCAATCCCTAATGATGCTATGATTCTATTTAAAGCAAAACACCTGTCGCCATTTAATTCAGATTCTCTCTCAAAGTTGGCTGCCTCTGGGAGGGCAGCCAGGGAGTGTTTTCCTCCACACTCCCACATGAGAATCTGGATGTTGGCAGTGACTCATCAGAAAACGATACCATCCATGTGTCAACCTCAGTTCTTAACACTTCAGGTGTGCAGCATAAGCATTTCATAATATAATTAGAAAAAAACCTTCCATTGTGAAGGACTAGAAGGTCAAGCCATGTACTGAAGTAGCAAAAGATGATCAAGTCACATCATATATCTTTACCAGAATGATTTGAATACCTCAGAATCACAGTTATTTTTAATCTTTCCATAGGTTTTATTTAGTAGACTAGCCACAGTTTTATCCCACCTAGAGGGATAAGTTCTATCAGATGATTTTTTTCTTAAGGTTTGCATTCCTGAGGAAATTAACTCTTAACTACTGACAGATTGTTCAAAGAGGAAGTAAATGACTAGAATAGCTATTCAATTCAATTGAATATCAGTGCCTAACAAATGATAGAAAAAGCCAGAAGAGCTTCAATATAGCAACACTGGTAAAAAAAAAGGGAAATAATCCTACAATTCACATGTTTCTAGAAAAAAATTTCAGGAACAGATATTGACTTCAGTACTGGGCTCTGAATAGGAAGGATAGGTAGGGAAGGAGAGGAGGAGGTGTTGCCCTCTATATCAATGATCATTTGGAATCAATGGAGCTCCACCTGGGGAACAATGATGAGCTGGCCGAGAGTATGTGGGTTAAAATAAAGGGGATGACAGGAGATGGTGATATTACTGTAGGGGTCTGCTACAGGTCACCTGACCTAGCAGATGAGGCCCTTCATAGGCAGATAGTAGCGGCTTCCAGGTCACAGGCCTTGGTCCTCATAGGGGATTTCAACCACCCTGACATCTGCTGGAGGAACAACACAGCGAGACACCAACAATCCAGGTTGTGTTTGGATTGCATTGATGAT